>WWET01003169.1:138221-149105 GCA_011038615.1 Limnodynastes dumerilii | reverse complement strand
CTGTACTGTTCTTTTGATACCACTCTTCTTAAGTCTCTTTAGAATCTAATCCTATTCTATTTATTCATCCCCTATTGTTCTTACTTCCCTCTTTCATTTTATTACTTTATATGATTCTTTTCCTGTCATTTTCCCTCTCACCCTTTCCTTTGTCTATTTACTCAACTGTTTACTACTCTGACAGCTGAAGCGAGAGATTTGGTCATTGCTACTGATGTCTCTGCATGTGTGAGCAATTAATGCTGCACTCGGTGTACATATATTTATAATTGGTATTGTCGGCTGCATCTCTTATGGACAGCTTCAGCTATCACTGAAAGAAGAATGCAGCTGATGATATCGATGTGTCTGCATTACCAATGAGCCAGGTTTTCAGACATGCAGCCACACGGTATGGCCATTACCAATATATCTGTATGTCTGAAATGCTGGCACTCAGCTATGCAGGGGTCCTAATTGCTCCCCTCAATATCTGCCACTGCATCTTGACATACTGGTCGAGTGAAAAAATGGTCCGGGGGAAAAACTGAGTAGCTTAAAGTAATTATAACTTTTCCTTAAAATTTTGTTTTACTGGACACAGGACTAGTTAAACCCTATTACGGTTTGGTTGTAACTGGGACAATGGTTAATGACGATTTTATATAGTACTAGATAAAGCTTTGAAGATGCATATGTATTACTTATGAATAAGTGATCCATATACTGATGTGTGAGGGTTTTATCTTAGTACTTTTGTCTCCAACAGATCCCCACATCTCCTCACGTTCTCCTGAGAAGATTCTTCAATGCTCAGAGTGTCAGAGATATTTTAGCAGACATTCATTTCTTGTCAATAATCAGTTTTCATGCTCTCTTTGCAAAGAGTGTTTCAGTTCCAAAACTTCTTTCAAAGCTCTACGACAATCTCATGACAAGATTAGTTTTTTATCGCATAAACAAACTGACCCAAGGGAGAAGCCATTTCCATGTCCAGAGTGTGGAAAATGTTTTGCAAAACTATTTACTCTTCAGATGCATCTCCATACACATACTGGAGAGAAGCCTTTCAAATGCACAGAATGTGGCAAGAGTTTTACCCAGAGAGCCAACCTTTGGACACACAGTCGCATTCACACTGGAGAGAAACCATTTGTGTGTTCGGAGTGTGGCCATCGATTTGCACAGAGATCGCATCTTGTTCGCCATAACAGAATTCACACTGGGGGAAAACCTATGGATCAAGGGAATGAGCAGTCCTTTGGACCCTATTAGGGAATAGGAATCTAAAGTTGACTCACACTATTTGAAGTTGCTCTATGTAATGGCCCTATTAATGTTATGTCTTATTAATGCATTCATTTAAACATGAGGGGGATTGTTTCTAGTAGAAAAATGTAATCACTGGAAGATGATAATGGTTTTGCTGTGCTTGTTACAGTAGTTGCTCGATCTCCTATTTTTCTTTACTTAGTACGTTCCTTATTCTGAACCTCAGCTTTGGTCCACCGCAGGAGGGGAACATTTTTAGGGAGATAAAGGAAACATTAAGACCGCCATTATAGTGAAGAAATCTTTATGAACTTTTATTAATTTAAAATGATTCATCTGTTACTTCCATTCTCTTTAGAATGTTATAAAAAAATGTCAAGTAAGGCTTATTTTATTAATATCCACTGATATCAGCAACCGATATTTGAGATGGTTTCTTATCCGCTCTAATAAGTTCACGTGGTGGGGGTTGTATATAGTTATGGAATGTTCACTGACGCGTTTCAGCTCAATGAGACTAATTCAGGGTATACTGAATGTGAGGGGTATCCTACTGAAATTCTAACCAATCGGGGTTGGACTCATTGTTATTCATTTAACTAGTGGGGGTTGTAGTAACTAAATTGGTCAGATACATATTCTGTATTCTTGTCTTGTAGTTTTGATTGCTTGATTTATGAGTGATTTTACATAAAAATCAAACCGTGCATAGAATTAAAATCAAAGAAATCTAAAGACAATACAATAATCAAATATAAATAAAGTGTTAGTCCTCATGCGTCAATTCTCTTTTTTGTCTGTTGCCATTGTTATCATATATACTATGTTTTACAAACAAGACAAACATAACTGGGAGCAAAAATATTAGATTGACCATTAATAATCATAATTACATAGTTCTATACTTAAAGAAACCCTGCCAATTCAAAGCCAATATTTAGCCCTCCTGGAGTGAGGGTTTTCAAACTGTAACTTCTTTTTGTTTCTGATTGATTCAGTTTTTTATTTAAATCTCCTCCTTTATTCCCTTTCTGAATGGCACAAAAATTCAGAATGAGAAGATTTTGGTTGTGAATCTGCCTATAAATGACTGACAAACTATGGTTGGTTTCTCTTTTGACGATTTTTATTTTTTATATGATCTTGAATTCTTTTCTTCAATTTTCCTGTTGTTCTGCCCACAAATTTTAATCTGCATGTAATCAAGAATACTACATTGGTGCTATTACAGGTCGTCTTACCTCTTATTTTATATGTTTCATCTGTTTCCCCCTTTTCACTTTTTAACTAGTTATTTCCCTATTGCTTATTTCTTTTAATTGTACTGTAAAAACAATTTTATTTAAAATTTGGGGCCTTTCTAAAAATAATCTTTGTTCAGGTATTATATTTCTGAGATCATCGCCCCTCTTCAGAATATGCCAATGTTTGCTTATGATTGGTTTGATTTGCATGGCTGAACCAGAATATTATGTAATAACATGGATCATGATTTTTGAATTCTTGTTGTCCTCTTGTTCCCTTGATTTTTTATATTTCGGTAGACCCTCCTTATTTTTTTCTTTAACTATATTGAAAGCATTTTCCACTATTTCCTTTTTATAAATTTTCTCTAAAAGTCAAGTTTTTAATTTGTTTCCCTGTGTGTAAAATTCTCATTTGTTGGCGCTATTTCTTTTTAGTCTGGTAAACTGGCCCTGGGATATATTGTTCAGCCACTGGAAGTTAAGGTTGCTGGTTGCGATTATGTAACTATTGCAATCCACTGCTTTTAAAGTGAGTTTTAGTATAGATATTATTGTACTAGATGTATATGTCCATATCTAGAAATGTAATTTACTCTTTACTTGTAGTTGTGGTGAACTCTAAATTTTAAGTGTTTTTGTTTAGATATCTTGTGAACTCCTATAGGGATTCTTTTCTCCACTTCCAGATGAAGATATCATCAATTAATCGTTTCCAAATTTGGGATTGGATAAAATGGATTTTTCCTCCCATATACTCTATAAAGATATTCACATAACTTGGTGCAAACTAAGTTCCCATTGTAGTCCCCATTTCTGTAGATAAAATGTTTATGGAAACAAAAGAAATTATGCGACAAGATGAATAAAATTCCCTTTTAGTATAAAATCTTTTTGTGGGACACAGAGTATTCCATGTTGTTCCAGGAGATGTCCCAATGCTTCGGTGTGATTGATACATGTGTACAATGATTTGGCATCGCTAGTGGCTAATATAGTGTCATCTTCTCAAGTCATTTCTTGTAACAACTGTAGAATGTGGGTGGTGTCTTTTAAGGTGTGACTGTTGTTTTTGTAATGTCGTTTGTAAGAACTTTTCTATATATTCCAACAAGTTGCTTGTCAGAGAATCAATGCTTTGTGTATTTGACCTGCAATGTGGCTGTGTCCTATTATTAGACATTTTTCGCAGGTAATAAAAAACTGGTATTTTTTGGGAAATTCCTTATTTAAATAATTAAATGAATTCCTGTTTAGAATTCCTGTCTCTAGACCTTGTTTAAGTAGTGTGGACAACCCTGTCTTAAAGCCCTTTGTGGGATCTGTCCTAAGGGTTGATAGGTGTCTGTATCTGCAAGTAATCTCAGTGCTTCCTCCATGTAATCTAATTTTTTTTAAAGAACCCTCAACCCCCCTTATCTGCTGCTTTTATTATAATTTCCTCATTCTCTTTTAGTTCCTTAAGGGACATTCTTTCTTTATAAGTTAAATGTGGGGTTTCTTTGTGTTTGTTCTTTTTTTTGGAATGATTTTGTCAGTTTCAGTCTTTATCAGATTTTTGAAAGGTTGATTTAAGATCTCCCTTCATATAGGTAGAAACACAGTTAACTATGGTTTATGTTCTGTAGGTACAAAGTTATCAAGGGTCACCTTTTCGACTTTTTTCTTGTTTTTCTCAAATAAAATGTTTAAGAGTTATAGTCTGAATAAATTTATGTAAGTCTATGAAGGTAGTAAATTGATTAATTAAAATATATTGTGCAAATTTAAGGCCTTTATGTAGAATTGTTGTTGTTTTGAGAGAATTTGATTACTCAAATTGAAAATCCCCATTTCTGTTCTTGTAGTTGCAAGCTTAACGTCTGGCTTTTGTGTGATTTTTTTCTTTTATAAGGTCCCTCCCCCTCTTTCCTCTTCTGAAGACGAGCTTCTCTATGTTTTTTCTTTGTCTTGTTATTCTCTGTGTCTTTGGTGTCACTTTCTTTTGTTGGTATTCTGAGGTGTGAATTTCTGTTGAACTATCTGTAGATTCCGGGTAGATGTTGTTGGCGAGGGGCTTGGTTCAATTATTGCTGGGTTTAGTATATGTATCATTGGGAATAAGGATGGGGGAGCTTTTAAGATCGAGGGTTAAGTCTTAAAAGTGAGGGGTAATAGGTGATGTTTCACTACTATGGTTAGTTCCATCCCCATTGTCAAGTGAGGGGTAATAGGTGATGTTTCACTACTGTGGTTAGTTCCATCCCCATTGTCTTTTCTCACCTGTTATATTGAATGTTCCTCATGTGTAATTAATTTGCTAAGAATGGCACTGCCATTGTCCTGATTGTTATTAGAGTTTAGAGTATCTGCTGCTTTAAATTCTTCCTTCCTCCTTTTTGTCATTTTCTCTATAGGCTTCTCTATGTTTCTTTCTGTGAATTCTTTCCTATCTCATTTACATTTTTTTTATTTGTTGTTTTTGTGTCCTCAATTTTGTGCAATTTTGGTGGCTTCCACATTTTCCAAATTGATGTAATTTGCATTGTCTTTATAAGGTTCTATATCTTTATATTTTCTGTTAATGCATATGCCACTTTTGTGTATTTGAATTTCACTGTTTGAGTTTAGTTTACTTAAAGACGCTCCTTGAAATATTCACTGGTAAATAGTTAAATGCTCTCATTGGGCCTAATGTAGACTTGTACGCACTCAATTGCTTATTCACGACATTACATGCCAATAAGACACAATTAAATACCCCTCTATGAAGAATAGGGTAGACTCAAACTTAAAACATCTACTGCTGTTCAGCAACCGTCATAGACAGGAATCTGTATACATATTGCTGATTCTTATCTATGCAATTAATTGAACATTCCTTATAAAGTATTTAGCTTATGTAACCGGTTTTTAGCATCATGCATGACCAAAAAACATGTTCAGAAATGTGGGCAATGAGTTTTATGCAATATTGACATATGTCACATTATTTCAAGGTGCTTTGTATTTTCACTTATGTGCAATGTTCAGTTGAAAGTCTGCAAATCTGTCAATTTATCGACTATACAGACCCGAGATGGCCTTGCGTTACGTTCACAGATAGTTCATTGCCATAGAAGCAAATCCTAGATATAGGATGTTTAGAAATGTATTGTGTGCAGATAAATAAATCTATTTTAGCTTTTACATTTTGTTTGCCTTATACTATAATATATGATCACAGCTGCACCACTGTCATTCTTTCTATAATAAAAAGTTATAGGTTTCTAATGACAGTTTGACTCAATTCATGCCCCAAAGCTTGTGCAGGAAATTATTCATTTTTGATGTGGTAAAAATTGCCAATTACGTTCAGCATGTAAATTATTACTTCCACTATCGGAAACCACCTGAGGACGGTTTTAGTGGTATCAGCCATTTTACTAAGACATCACGTAGTTTATAGAAAATATTTACACTTTTATACTTCTTACCGCAACTACTGATGCAAAGAGCAGCTTGTCTGTGAATGACCTGGCGTTGTACGACGGATGCTGCCGCTGCTGAAAGTCAAGTCATTTTTCATTTGGCTGTTACCGCTTATCCTCATATCTGTAGCTATGCAGACAGTCGGCACAATGGTGTTTTATAGGCAACAAATAACGTTTCTTGTTATGTCACAGTATGGCTGAGGAATTGCTGTTCTTGAACAATAGAAATGTGATGGAATTTGGTAGAGTCAACACATGACCTCAACCAGGGCCGTATTCACAGATGCGTGTGTGTAACGTATGAAAATATACGCACGTACGTGGCAAGGCAACACCCATGACACTCCCCTCACACGGACGGGTTATCGGTGACTTACGTGTCCATAGGGCAACCTTAACCCTACGTGTGTAGTTACGTGCGTATTTTCCTTCCGTACGTGCATACATGACAAACCGCGCCCATATTAGTCCATTTAAATGTCTCCCCCAACCCACTTTCACTAAACTGCGCATGTATGGAAGACAACCACGCCCCTCCGTACGTATGTCACTAAGTCCGATTTACAAATCCGTGCATAATGGACTTCTGTGCCTAAACCCTACGTAGCTTGCGTAAAAACAGTTACTACGCCTGCGCAGTTCAACCGTGCCTAAAATTACGCACTGGAAAAGTAGCAAAATCGTAAGTGTGAATCCGGTCCCCAATCTTCTGAAAGCAGGTAAATTAATTGCGCATATCGGATTTAAATCTACTGCAACCGGGTGGTGACTGACATTCTTGGCTCCTCTAGCAAAGGCTTGATCCACAGACCATTGTTGTTTGAGACGGCTAGACCTTTTGGTCCCTTTGTGTGATGAAGACTCACCCCCCAGCAGCAGCACTAACCCTTTCGCTCTTAGAATCCTCAAGGGAATCCGTTCGCTTTGGAAAATGGATGCAGGACTATCCCGCATTGCTAAAGAGGAGGAGAATGATGAAGGTGTTTGTGGTGGAGATTGCATATGCCCGGATCTATGGCTGTTGCTAGTAGATCAGGCAGGCTGCTTACTATAATTGATATTATTTGAATTGGATAACCAATTAGCAGGGACTTGTTGCAATTGATATAACATGTAGGTGATGCCTTGATGTTTTTTCTTCTTGTCTCTACTGAGTTTGGCACAAACTGTTGCCGCTGATGTCAGACTTTCTTTGACACAAACAACATCATCCTCCACATTGCTATCAGCTTGTTGTTGTACAGCGTCGTCATCATCATCATTAGTGTCAGATCCGCAATGAGGCCCCTCATCCTATTGAAGATTTTCTACTACCACAATAGCGTCTTCTGTTTTGATGTTCACGCCACCAGCACCATTAATTTTACTGCTGGTCATCCTCATATTTGAGGGAGGATCAAAAATGGCGGAAGGTGTAAAACTGACACTATACAGAATGAAATTGCTACTAGAATTGATAAATAATATACAGTAGTGTGTAATTACTTGCAGTGCACCTATTTATTACATTAAAATCCCTAATAAGAGCTGTTGGCTTTTAATTTAATGTCTTGTGTTGCTACCTGAGAAGAATCTATTTTATGCTATATTCTCAAGCAATCATAGCAGCCCTGAGTAAGAGAACTTTGAATATCTAATCCTGATGGAGCAAGCAAGTGATGGGCCCATATATGAAAATTGTGCACCTGCCTTCCTGCCCTGCCCTGCCCATCATGAGTTAAGGTCTCACAAGATGATAGCGCCATCTTGTGACGCCTACACTGTATCTCAGCTCCACTGCTTTTTTTTCCCTGATCAGGACCTATGTTGGCCAGGACCCAGTCTTTGCATGGCATTGGCTGCACCGCTGGTAGTTCCACTGCTTTTATCACCATAATCATAGAAACTTAATCTGACGGCACATAAGAACCACTTGGCCCATTTAGTTTGTCCATTTTTTTATTGTTAATAATCCAGTTACTGTTGCTGTTGTGCTAACTCACAGGCCAAGGACAGTTATATGACTGCAAGGAAAGAAGATGGGGTTGGAAGTAGAGCTCTTTCCCCCCCAATCACTGCCTGACTTTCCCTCCCAATCACTGCCTGATGCAAACTGTACCCCAAAGAGAGAGTAACAGATATAGGTGAATGTTGTTCTAATGTTTGTTCTGTTCCAGATTTCACTAACTATACACTTTTCCACATCTGGCCCTAACATCAGTAAGGTTTCTGTGGCAATAATAAGAGGAGGTTTCGGATTTGTCAATTTTTTTGTAGTTTAAAGTATTTATAACACTTTTATTTTTATAAGTGTACACTGGACTAGACAAACCCGTCTGTGATTTGGGTATGGCTGGTAGAATGATTCATAAATTTATTATGATGTGGCACTAAGTAAAGCCTATGGTGCATATGTATTACATATGATGAAGTGATCCATTTACTGATGTGCAGAGGGTTTTATCTTAGTACTTTTGTCCCCAACAGGTCCAAATGTCTCCTCACAATCTCCTGGGAAGAATCATCAGTGCTCAGAGTGTCAGAGATGTTTTATTAGTCGTTCATTTCTCATCAACCATCAGAAAACTCACACATAATCAATTCAATTTTCATGCTCTGTTTGTAAAGAGTATTTCAGTTCCAAATGAGTATTTTAGTTCCAAATCTACTTTGGAAGCTCACCAGCTTTCTCATGAAGGCAATTTATTTCACTGCTCTGATTGTGGGAAATCTTTTTCTGACCAGATGAGTTTTTTATCGCATAAAGCAAATCACACCAGGGAGAAGCCGTTTCCATGTCCGGAGTGTGGGAGATGTTTTGCGCAAAAATGCGACCTTCGCAGGCATCTGCATACACACACTGGAGAGAAGCCTTTCAAGTGCACGGAATGTGGCAAGGGTTTCACCCAGAGAAATAACCTTTTGAGACATAATCTCATTCACACTGGAGAGAAACCTTTTAAGTGCACAGAATGTGACAAGAGTTTCACACTGAGATCAGCCCTTTCTGGACATAAACTCATTCACACGGGAGAGAAGCCCTTCAAGTGCACGGAATGTGCCCAGAGTTTTACCCTTAGATCCAACTTTTTGAGACATTATCGGATTCACACTGGAGAGAAACCTTACAAGTGCACAGAATGTGGCAAGAGTTTCACCCAGAGATCCACCTTTTTGAGACATAATCGGATTCACACTGGAGAGAAACCTTACGAGTGCATGAAATGTGGCAAAAGCTTTACACGGAAAGGCAGCCTTTCTAAACACAATTGCATTCACACCGGATAGAAACCATTTGTGGTTTCACAATGTGCTCTTTGATTTGCTGATAGTTTATCAGTTGTTGGACATGTGAGCAAGGCGAATGAATAGTAATTCGGACATATATTGGGCCTGATTTAGTTGCCTTTGAAGACGGAAAAAAGTGCTTAGTGCGCTTATTTCCGTCTAAGTAAAAATAACGAATTTTAATATTCATCTCTGAGGTGCGCATTAAAATCTGCGATATTAGTTCGTGGAAAAGCACAACAAATGGGGATCGCAGGAAATTGAATCAGCCCCATTAAGTTTTAGCAATCATAAACATAATAAAATCTCGCTTACACTATTTTAGTTTGTACTCTTGCTCCATGTAATAGCCTGTGTCAAATAATGTATTTATGCTTGTGTTTGTCATTAATACGTGTCACCTTTGTGTCTTTGAATTTCTTTGTTTGGTTTAACTTTGCTTATAGATATTCTCTAATAAATTTACCACTATTAGATTATTAAATGTTTTTATTAAACCTCATGCAGACTTGTATGGACATAGGGATTCATACAACTGAATACCCCCTATATAACCTTAAATTTACGATTTCCAACAGAGACACTATGAACCAGATTTACTAAGCTGCGGGTTTGGAGAAGTGGAGATGTCCATAACAACCAATCAGATTCTAGCTGACGTTTTCTAGTATGTAATAGGAAAGAGATGGAATCTGATTGGTTTCTATGGCCAATATTTTCACTTTTCCTTACTAAATCTGGCCTCATAAGTGTAATGCGCTCGCTATCTACCGTAATAGACGGGAATCGGCATACCTAGTGCTTTTTCTTATCCGTTATATAGTTTTTTCTAACATAACCAGTTTTCTCACTGCGTATGCTTAGAAGATACATGTACACAACATTGTGTAATGAATTTTATGCAATCTTTTGTGATAATCAATTGGAAATATGCGATTGTGACACTTTTACGTGCATCAAGTATACATATTAGATGGACTTTTCTACCTTTCACAGATTGTTCATTGTTACACACTAAGAGCCGTATTCACACCTAAGCTCCGGCTTCTTAGGTGCGTAGATTTAGGAAATGACCTATTAAACATGCGCGTCATTTACACAATCTGCGTACCTGTTAAGTGTAGTTCAGTTAGAAAGAGGCGGAGTAATGCTGCCCCTGGGAGTGTTTAGCTAGAAGTGGGAGGGATTTAGATTAGCCGGGAAGGGATTTAGATTAGCCGGGGAGGGATTTAGATTAGTGGGGGAGGGATTTAGATTAGCCGGGGAGGGATTTAGATTAGCCGGGGAGGGATTTAGATTAGCCGGGTAAGGATTTAGATTAGCCGGGGAGGGATTTAGATTAGCCGGGGAGAGGCAATGTCCGTGCTTCCTAAGAAGGAAATTACACATGGTAAGATAATGTAGCCCTATGCCACCATAAGGTACCTAAAAACAGAGGACGGGTGAGTTAGTGCGGATCTGTCACTTATCTGTGAATCCGGCCCTAGTTGTGTATGCATTGCTTGTGCATGCTATAACCAGCAAGAATATATCCAACCAATGTGTGCACAGGGTTAGGGCCAGTGTCCAGTATTTCATGTGGTAGAAAGGTCTTGGTCAGCTCCATCCTACAAAGCTGAGAATGTCGCGTTAAATATGCTTTCCCCACCTTTTAGCTCATTCCTGTCGCC
>WWET01003169.1:98923-113925 GCA_011038615.1 Limnodynastes dumerilii | reverse complement strand
GGTGATAAATAACAGTGTGATAGTAAAGCTGGTCAGTATCTGTGTAATAATATAATAATAAGTATCTGTGTAATAATATAATAATAGTATTAGAGATGAGAGGATATAAATAACTGTAATAGTAATGCTGGTCAGTATTTGTGTAATAATATAATAGTATTAGAGATGAGAGGGTATAAATAACAGTGTGATAGCAAAGCTGGTCAGTATCTGTGTAATAATATAATAATATAATAGTATTAGAGATGAGAGGTGATAAATAACAGTGTGATAGTAAAGCTGGTCAGTATCTGTGTACAGTAAGCAATTCACAGATAAATCCCTGCATGCAAAGAATACAATTTACTTGGCTTCACCTGATATGTGTGATTGATATCATTTGTCCATTGTGTTAATCATTATTTTGATATTTGTACATTATATTTTAATTACTTTTTTTGCTCTGAGTAGAATAATTTTGCATCTTTATTTTTCTTTGCCTTTATTTCCAGTCTTTTAGTTGTTTCTCAATAAGTAAAATGTTTTCACTTGTTGATTTCATATGGCTACATGTCATTGTGATACAGCTCTTGCTATAATTGAATTAATAAGAATTGGATAACCAATTAGCATGGACGTGTTGCAAATGATATGACATGGAGGAGATGTCTTGATGTTTTTTGTTCTTCCCTCTACTGACTTTGACACAAACAACATCTTCCTCCACATTGCTATCAACTTGTGTTATACAACCCCATCATTATCATCATCATCATTAGTGTCAGATCCGCAATGAGCCCCCTCATCCTGTTACAGATTTTCTAGCACCACAATAGCATTCCTCTATTTCGATGTCTGTGCCATCAGCATCATTCATTTTACTGCTGGTCATCCTCATGGAAGGATCAGAAATGGTGGAAGGAGTATTCTCTGTGATTACAGTGTAGTCTGACTCACACACAGCATTTATGGACACTCTTACACTCATGTGAACCCAGGATTTTTTGTTGGGCCTTAGTTTTCTTTGGGCAAGGATTTGCCAGCTTTGCAGGTGACTGATACATGCTCGTGTTTGGCAGTTGCTTGTGCAGTTGGGTTCCTATTGCATGTACCAACACTAGCAGGACCAGCACACACAAATAACAGCCATGGTCTGAGCCTTTCCTTGCCACTGCGTGTGGTATATGTGATATGTTGGCAACGTGACATTTGTCTATACTCACTTTTCTGCTCAGACTTGTTGCTGAAGTTTCCCGAAGTGGGATGATAATTTTTGGCATTGGGATCTTATCTCATACTTTCTTTTTACTAATTAACTATTTTTAGTAGTACAGGTTAGGGAAATATTAGGAGAAATGCAAGTTCCAGCACTAGTACTGGGAGGCGCCTGTTGTGTATTCTGAAATATACCAGTAGTTTATATAGTAAAATAAACCAATAGTTTATATAGTAAAATAAACCAATAGTTTATATAGTAAAATAAACCAGTAGTTTATATAGTAAAATAAACCAATAGTTTATATAGTAAAATAAACCAATAGTTTATATAGTAAAATAAACCAATAGTTTATATAGTAAAATAAACCAATAGTTTATATAGTAAAATAAACCAATAGTTTATATAGTAAAATAAACCAATAGTTTATATAGTAAAATAAACCAATAGTTTATATAGTAAAATAAACCAATAGTTTATATAGTAAAATAAACCAATAGTTTATATAGTAAAATAAACCCGTAGTTTATATAGTAAAATAAATCAGTAGCTTATATAGTAAAATAAACCAGTAGTTTATATAGTAAAATAAATCAGTAGCTTATATAGTAAAATAAACCAGTAGTTTAATTAGCATAATAAACCAGTAGAAAGATATTAAATTAAACCAGTAATTTATATAGTAAAATAAACCAGTAGCTTATATAGTAAAATAAACCAGTAGTTTATATAGTAAAATAAATCAGTAGCTTATATAGTAAAATAAACCAGTAGTGATATAGTAAAATAAACCAGTAGTTTATATAGTAGAACAAATCAGCAGTTTATATAGTAAAATAAACCAGGAGTTTATATAGTAAAATAAACCAGTAATTTATATAGTAAAATTAACCAGTAGTTAATTTAGTACCACCACTGATCCGTGTGTTTCCACAAAACCCAGCCCCTAATGTAAAATTACCTCCCCCCATCTTTAATAATTTTCGTGGACGGAGAATAGGATTGCTTTAGCCCAGAAGTAACTTTCCTCTCTTATTTTCAAGCTTCTTCTTAAGTCTGAATCAGGCCCATAGTGCGTAATGTCTTGCAGTGCACCTATTTATTACATTAGAAAAAATGTCAATAAGGGCTTTTGGCTATAAATTTAATGTCTCATTGCTGCCTGAGAAGCTACATTCACAAGCAATCATAGCAGCCCTGAGTAAGAGAACTTTGAATAGCCAATCCAGATGCAGAAAGCAAATAGTAGGCACATATATCAAAATTATGCACCTGCCCATCATGTGTTAAGGTCTCACAAGATGATAGTGCCACCTTGAGACGCCTACACTGTATCTCTGCTCCACTGCCAGCTGCTTTTTTCTCGTGACCCCAGTCTTTGCATGGCATTGGCTGCACTGCTGGTAGTTCTACCACTTCTCACCATAATCATAGAAAACTTGATTCTGACAGCACATAAGAACCGCTTGGCCCATTTGGTCTGTCTATTTTTTATTTTTAATAATCCAGTTTTTCACCATACTGCTGCTGTTCTGCTAACTCACAGGCCAAGGACAGTTATATAACTGCAAGGCAAGAAGATGGGGTTGTAAGTAGAACTGTTTTCCTCTAAGCACTACCTGGTGCAAACTGTACCCCAAAGAGAGTGTAACGGATATAGGTGAATGTCAATCTAACATCTGTTCTGTTCCAGATTTCACTAACTCTACACTTTTCCACATCTGGCCCTAACATCAGTAAGGTTTCTGTGCCAATAATGAGAGGATTCAGATTTGTCAACATATTTTTGTAGTTTAAAGTAGTGTTTAAAGTTTATTTTGATGCCTGCACGCCGGACTAGTCAAACCCCACTGTAATTTGGGTATGACTGGTAGAATGATTATTAAATTATTTTGATATGGTACTAAATAAAGCCTATGGTACATAAGTATTACATATGATGAAGTGATCCATTTGCTGATGTGCCGAAGGTTTTATCATAGTACTTTTGTCCCCAACAGGTCCTCATGTCTCCTCATGTTCTCCTGGGAAGATTCATCAGTGCTCAGAGTGTCAGAGATGTTTCAGTAAACGTTCAATTCTCGTCAACCATCAGAAAACTCACAGGGCTAATAATCAACTTTCATACTCTTTTGGTAACACATATTTTAGTTCCAAATCTACTTTGGAAGCTCAACAGCAGTCTCATGAGGGCAATTTATTTTACTGTTCTGATTGTGGGAACGCTTTTTTTGACAAGATGAGTTTTCTATTACATAAAGAAACTCACAGCAGGGAGAAGCCATATCCATGTCCAGAGTGTGGGAGATGTTTTGCGAGAAAATTTATTCTTCAGATGCATCTGCATACACACACTGGAGAGAGGCCTTTCAAGTGCACGGAATGCAGCAAAAGTTTCACTCAAAGATGTAGCCTTTTGAGACACAATCGCATTCACACTGGAGAGAAACCTTTCAAATGCAAAGAATGCGGCAAGGGATTCACTCAGAGATCCAATCTTTTTTCACACCATCGCATTCACACTGGAGAGAAGCCTTTCAAGTGCACAGCATGTGGCAAGAGTTTCACCCTGAGATACAAACTTTTGAGACATAATCGCATTCACACTGGAGAGAAACCTTTTAAGTGCTCGGAATGTGGCAAGAGTTTTACACGGAGAACCGGCCTTTGTAAACACAATTGTGTTCACACTGGATAGAAACTATTTGTATGTTCACACTGTGGTATTCAATCTGCTGATAGTTCAACTCTTGTTCGAAATAACACAACTCACATCTTGGAAAAACTGTGACAGAGGGGAATGAATAGTAATTCGGACATATATTAAGTGTTAGCAATTATAAACATAAATATATCGCTTACACAATTTTAATTTGTACTCTTGTTTCATGTAATGGCCGATGTCAATTAATGTATTCATGCTTTTAAGTTTCAGTGCGCAATGTGTTTATCGTTAATACATGTGTCACCTTTATGTTTTTCAATTTCTTTGTTTGGTTTAAATTTGCTTATAGATGCTCTTTAATAAATGTACCACTGGCAAATAATTAGATGTTTTTATTAAGCCTCATGATGATTTGTACAGACATAGCTATTGATGAACCGTCCTCTGCAAGACATGACCGAATACCACCCTATGAACCCTTAAACTTAAGATGTGCAACAGAGACACCATGGGTCATTTATACTAAGCTGCGGGGGAAAGGAAAAGTGGAGATGTCCATAGCAACCAATCAGATTCTAGCTGAAATTTTCTAGTATGTAACAGGAAAGTGAGAGCTAGATTCTGATTGGTTGCTATGTGCAACATCTCCGCTTTTCCTTTTCCACAGCTCAGTAAATCTCGCCCCATAAGCGTAATGCACTCACCATCTACCGTAATAGATGATTGTGTATTCAGTTTTGAGCGATAATCAAATGGAAATGCATCAAGTACACATCACATATTGTGCAATATCTGCCCGGCGCATGCGCAAAACGGCGGCCGTGTGCGTAAGAACGGCATTTCTGCCGTTATGCGCATGCCCCGGGCACATATTGCCCGGTGTAATCAATTTTTCAGGGGGCCCTGAATCGGGCGTCCACAACTACAGCGTAGTTATGGACGAAGGGGCGCGCTGAACCGTAACTACGCTGTAGTTACGGAAGGTAGGCGAGGGAGGGAGGGCTGGGTTAGGGCCTTACGATCCTTAAGTTAAGGTGACCTTCAGCCGGCGTAACAGTGGGTAATTACGCCGGCCACAGGGGGATTTTCGTGGGAGTGCACCAGAGCTACGCTGGCCGTACTTACAATTTAGGATACCCTTATATTTATCCCAAGCATGTTTAAATTGTTCTACTGTGTTGGCCTCAACCACCTCAGATGGGAGAATATTCCACTTATCTATCACCCTTTCAGAGAAGTAATTTTTCCGCACATTTCCTTTGAATCTACCACCCTCCAGTTTATATCCATGCCCTCGTGTTCTATTACACCTTTTCTTTAAAAAAATGGTACCCTCCTCTAGCTGGTCACAACCCTCGATGTATTTGAAAGCTGCTATCATGTCCCCCCTCTCCCTTCTCTGCTCCAAGCTATACATGCTTAATTCCTCTAGCCTTTCTTGGTATGATTTGGTAACCCCATAAATATTTTCTGCAAATAAATGAGCTTATAAATTAGTGACTGAACATGAAAATGTTGTGTAACAGAAAGATCTAATTCAACTTTAGAACTAATACATTTCATTACAAAAAGTAATATGATGGGATCGGATCCTAAGATCTCTTTGTGCTTTATTCAGAATTCCGAACGCTGTATCCTCGCATCCGTTTGGAAAACCACTATTATTGTTCGCACAGGTCTTTGATATCTGCTTTCTCTACACCCCCTAACCCTCTAAACCACTCTGCCTGCTATGTATTCATTAACAGATTTTAAACTGTTAAGCCATTTTAAACCATTTCCATGTCCGGAGTGTGAAAATGTTTTATGAGAAGGTTTAACATTTGCATTCATCTGCGCACATACCAGAGAGACCCGTTTTAAGCGCATGGATTACTGTTTGATTTCATATCTGTGCTATCATACAGTCTTGCATTTTGTGTGATTGAAATAATTTGTCCATTGTGTTAATCATTATTTTGATATTTGTACATTATATTTTACTTTTTTTGCTCTGAGTAGAATAATTTTGCATCTATATTTTGCTTTGCCTTTATTCCAGTCTTTCAGTTGTTTCTCAATTTAGATTAAGAAGTAAGATTTTATGACTTTTTCCTTTTCATACAGCTACATTGTCATTGTTATACAGCTCATGCTGGACTACTTGCTATAATTGATGTTTTTTAGAATCTTTGTGTAGCATATGTGATGTTGGCAATGTGACATTTATCCATACTTACATTACCACTCAGACTTTTTGCTGAGGTTTTACAAAGTGGTACGGCATGATGGCTCAGTGAGTAGAACGTGTGTCTCACAACGCTGAGGTCATGAGTTTGATACCTGGACTAGGCCTTATCTGTGTGGAGTTTGTATGTTCTCCCTGTGTCTGTGTGGGTTTCCTCCCACAATCCAAAAATATGCTGGTAGGTTAATTGGCTGCTGAATAAATTAGTCCTAATGTGTATGTTTGTGTTAGGTAACTTAGATTGTAGCTCCAATGGGGTAGAGACTGATGTGATTGTCTAATGTTCTCTGTAAAGCAGACAATTTGTGGCGCTATATAAGCAATAATAATAATAACAATTTTTGGCTTTAGAAGTGCCGCCTCATACTTTGTTCTTACCAATAAAGAAATACTAGGAGAACTACAAGATGCAGCAGTAGTACTTGGATACACCTGTTGTGTAGGTCCATTATGGATTTTATGAAATAAATAAATAAACCAGGAGGACCCTATAGATTGCTTGCTGCAGCATGATACATCAGTGTGTGGAAGGGACAGGCAGCTAGTCTCAGTATCAGTGACAACTTTGAAATATTATGGGTTTTTTTTCACAGTGCAGGAAAAATGGAGTTGGTAATGTGTTTACAACTGGACGCTATACTGATAAAATTATAAATAATATAATAATAATAGATAATGAAGGACCGGAATCATGGGTAAGAAGCTGGGGCTTCTTAAGTGTGGTCCTTTAGGACATGACCTACTGCGTATGCATTGTAGGTCATTTACGCAACCTGCGTACCACTTAGGTACATAGATTGAGTATGTGCGGTCTTTAGAGAGGTTTAGGTAGAAGGAGGCGTGGCTAGGCAGCCTCGGGCAGGGTTAAGGTAGAAGTGGGTGGGGTGAGGGATGTAGATTTTATCCGTGCGGATTTTCCTTCTTAGGAAAGACATTACGCATGGTTACTTCAGGAAGCTCGGTGGCATTCTTAAGTTCCATAAGGGTCCTAGAAACGGAGCGGATTGATGGGCGGGTGAGATAGATGCAGGTATGGCGGTACCTAACGCAACTGTACACTGTAAGAATAAGATTGTTAATGATGACTAATATAAGACCGTATTCACACATATGTTTTTTACGGCGGATTGCGTGCGTATTTTTAGGAGCGGATTAACCACGCATGCGTTGGATCTTTTTCCACACAAGTTACGTAGTATTTCCACACATAAGTACTTTAGGCATGGACTTATGAATCGCACTTGGGGACATACGTACGGAGGGGCTTGGTACGGTTGAAGAAACGTGAAAGCGTTTAAATGGGCATTTGAGGGTGCGGTTAGATAAATACGCACACAAGTGAAGATTTTATGTTAAGCTGCTTTCCCAAGCAATCATAGCAGCCCTGAGTAAGAGAGCGTTGAATGTCTAATCCAGATGGCGCAAGCAAATGGTGGGCCCATATATCAAAATGATGCACCTGCCTCCCCACCCTGCCCATTATGAGTCAAGGGGCCCGATTTACTAAGCTGCGGGAAAGGAAATGTGGAGATCAGATTCTAGCTCTCACTTTTCTATTACATACTAGAAAATGTCAGGTAGGATCTGATTAGTTGCCATGGCTGACATCTCCACTTTTCTTTGCCTGCAGCTTTTAAAATCTGGCCTAAGGTCTCACAAGACGATAGCGCCACCTTGTGATGCCTACGCTCTATCTCTGCTCCACTGCCTGCTGTGCTTTGCCCTGATCATGCGCTATGTTGGCCAGGGCCCAGTCTTTGCAAGACATTGGCACCACTTATCTCACCATAATCATTGAAAACTTAAATCTGACAACACATAAGAACCACTTGGCCCATTTAGTCTTTTTTTTTAATAATCCAGTTTTGCACCATACTGCTGCTGTTGTGCTAACTCACAGGCCAAAGACAGTTGTATGACTGCAAAGCAAGGAAATGGAGTTGGAAGTGGAGTTCTTTCCTTCCAAGCACTACCTGGTGCAAACTGTACCCTATAGAGAGAGTAACAGACTTTGGTAGATGCCGTCGTCACAGATTTTTAATTAAACAGTTTCTACATCTGTCCCGAACATCGGTAAGGTTTCTGTGCCGATAATAAGAAGAAGAGGATTCAGATTTGTCAATATTTTTTGAAGTTATAAGTAATTATAACACTCTTTTTATTTATATTTAGGTGTACACTGGACTAGTCAAACCCCACTATGATTTGGGTATGGCTGGTAGAATAATTCATAAATGATTTTGAGATGGTACTAAATAAAGCCTATGGTGCATTTGTATTACATATGATGAAGTGATCCATTCGCTGATGTGCCGATGGTTTTATCTTAGTGCTTTTGTCCCCAACAGGTCCCCACACCTCCTCACGTTCTCCTGGGAAGATTCATCAGTGCTCAGAATGTCAGAGATGTTTCAGTAAACGTTCATTTCTCATCAACCATCAGAAAGCTCACACGGTCAATAATCAGTTTTCATTCTCTTTTTGTAAAGAGTATTTTGGTTCCAAATCTACTTTGGAAGCTCACCAGCAATCTAATGAGGGCAATTTATTTTACTGTTCTGATTGTGGGAACTCTTTTTCTGACAAGATGAGTTTTCTATCGCATAAAGAAACTCACGCTAGGGAGAAACCATTTCCATGTCCGGAGTGTGGGAGATGTTTCGCCAGAAAATTTATTCTTCAGATGCATCTGCATACACACACTGGAGAGAAGCCTTTTAAGTGCACGGAATGCGGCAAGAGTTTCACTCAGAGATCCAGCCTTTTGAGACACAATCGCATTCACACTGGAGAGAAGCCTTTCAAATGCAATGTATGTGGCAAGAGATTCAAAGTAAGATGCAGCCTTTTGACACACAATCGCATGCACACTGGAGAGAAGCCTTTCAAGTGCACAACATGTGGAAGGAGCTTCAATCAGAGATGCAGCCTTTTAAGACACAATCGTATTCACACTAAAGAGAAGCCTTTCAAATGCACGGAATGTGGCAAGAGTTTTAGCCAAAGATACAGCCTTTTGACACACAATCGCATTCACATTGGAGAGAAACCATTTGTGTGTTCATAGTGTGGTCTTCGATTTGCTTATAGTTTAACTCTTGTTTGACATAACAGGACCCACATCTGGAAAAAAAAATGTGACCATGGGGAATGAACAGAAATTCGGACATATATTTTACTCATGGGAATTAAAAACATAAAAATTTCACCCGCACAATTTTTATTTGTACTCTTGTTCTGTGTAATGGCCGATGTCAATTAACATATTTATTCTTTTAACACAAGTGCCACCTTTGTGTCTTTGAATTTCTTTGTTTGGTTTAATTTTGCTTATAGATGATCTTTCATAAATTTTCCACTAAAAACTAAATTAAATGTTTTTATTAGGCCTCATGCAGACTTATACAGGGGCATACAATGGTTATCAGAAGCATAGTGCACAGGTTAAATCACATCTACTTTACTCAGCACGCTTAGGCCTATTAGGTCACAAAGTCTTCCCTCAGCTTTGCTTGTGCAGGTTCTTAAATTAATCTCTGGCTTTAAACTCTAACCAAACATACCGTGTTTCTCTAAATTTGGAGCGTTCCTCTACTCCAGAAGAAGCTTTGTCCTCCATAGACATAAAATAATCTAGTTTGTCAATCTGGTCTTTGATTTTGGGAGCCTGAGTTGAGTGCCATTTAATGGGAATTACTGCCTTAGTTGCATTAATGATATGACACAGAATTAAATCTATAAACCCTTAGTCCAGTTAAGCAACCAAAGAAGTGGCGTGTTTGGAACCTGGCCTGGTAGGATTGATCGGATCACTTCAAATTGTTTTTTTTACCAATATTTGGCCATTCCCACCAGATTTGTAGAAAAGATCCTGGTGACTCAGAACACCTCCAACATGTGTTAGGGACCTCAGGGAGTATTCAGTGGATAGACATTAATTTTTAATCTGTTTTTAGAAGGTGGATACTTTGCGAGCAGGAGAAGGTGTATTGAAATATCTTTGACCAATCCTCCTCAGCAAAGCACTCTCCAGGGTCTCGTTCCCATGCTCCAGTGAAGGTCGGTAAATTCGGATACCAAGATTGGATAATGAATTTATATAGTAGTGAAATCATATGTTTTAAGGTGTTTGGGGACATGCAAAGTTTCTCGAAGGGAGCAGGATTTGTGACAACCATGTGGTTTAGCTTATTTTGGTGCAAATAAAAGTATATTTGAGTATGAACACTCTCGAAGCTACATACTTGGCCCACCTCCACCTCCTGGCCAGCCCTAAAGACCCCTGCAGCCAGCCATTTGGCAAAAGTAGAAAAATGGAATCCTGTGTAGTTGTAAGTATTGGAAAAAGATATGCGCATGGGAGAATCGAGTGATGAGATCAATGGATAATTTTTCAGGCGCTTCCATTAATTTAATTTAGGGGAAATCGTGACCGATCATAGCCAGATCGAGTGTTAGAGCCCATGGAACTAGTCACGGAGGCATCTGCAGGGCCTGTCCCATTGTGTTTCTCATCTCTGGAGCAGTCCAGTACTCTAGCGAGAAATGAGGCCTGGTAATAACCAGCTATATTAGGTAGTTGAAGGTCAACACTTGCTTTACTGCATTCCTCCTCTTCAGATAAAATCTCTGAACGTCTTCTTGATGTTGGTAAGACCATGTGTTGTTAATCCGTGTAAGGAAGTTCTGTAGAAGATACAGAATTTTTAGGAGCTTGTTCATTTTCAAGATATTTATGCGTCTGAGCCAAGAAAAACTTTTACATTTCCATTGTTTTAGTTCTTTGACTAGCTTCGACACAAGGGGGAGAAAATTTTAGTAAAAGTGGGATTCTGGGTTTCTGGTAAGCAAAATTCCTAAGTATTTTAGGTGGTTAGGTTTTCATTGGAAAGGGAAGGCTAACTGGAGACGGTCTACCTGGCAGTGTGGGGTAGACCGTCTCCAGTTAGCCAGGCTTTTACCCACTGAGGTTAACTTGATAGCCTCTTCTAATTCAGGTGGGCTAAAAGGGGATTCCAGGAAATCTATCTCTGATGAAGACAGCGTGGGGTATTCAACTTGGGCAACGTAATTCCGGATTCTTGCTCTCCGATTGTCCTCTTGGGCCCTGGCCCCATTTATACAAAGATTATATAGGGATGCATAATAATTGCTAAAGGTTTTTGTAATTTTCACGGTGCTATGTACTAAGTCTCCTCCCTCTGTTTTGATAGTTTTAATATATCCCGCAGGGCTCTTGACAGAATTTTACCAGGTTTATTCCCCCACCAATAATATTTGCTGCGGCATTTAGGCATGCATTTTTTGGGCGTTATCATTCAAGAGAAGGTTCAGAGCCTTGTGAGCTTCTACCAACTTTACTAGGGTTAGATCATCTAAGGAAGATTTATGGGCAGCTTCAAGGTTTGCAACAGTATGTCCTTTAAAAGCTTGTATTTTTGGGCTTCCCTGTTTTTCTTGTAAAAAGCTTCAAGTGCGATGAACTTTCCCCTGATTACACACTTCCCACACAGAGTTTGCAGAGGTCTCCGGTGTGTTGTTAGATGAAATATAGTCATCAATGCCGCTCTTGGGTTTTACAGTAAGTGCCACTGATGAGGTTCTCATTAAGATGCCACGGCCTGTTCTTAAAAGAATGTAGGGGGGATGAGATGACCATGTGGACTGGGGGAGGATCTGAGAATGTTATTTGTCCAATTGTCACCTCTCTGAGGCAGTGTATGCGCCAGTACCCTATAAAAATATAGACTATTTGTGAATAGGTGTTGTGTGGGTGGGAATAGAAGGTAAAGTCCCTATCACTAGGATGCAGAATCCTCCAGAAGTCAACCAGCTGGGAGTCCCGCAGAGCTTTTCGTACTCATCTGTGTAATTTGTCCAAGCACTGGAAGTCTTCTAGCAATTCATTTATTTGGTTCAGCATCCCTTTGAGAAACTGGTTGAGCCTGATTGGGAGACTAAACAGAGAGAAATAAGCAGGTCAGATTAAGGAGTGTAGCTTTGACCAAAATAGCTTTACCTGCTACTAGGTCATGCATTGAAATATTCATCAGGGATAAATGTTTTTCAAACAAGATCGCAACTCCCAGGGATTTTCCCATTGGATTGTTACTAGTCTTAGGAAACCATGGACACGTGATGCAAGGGGGCGCTTAATGGGATTTAAAATGCGTCTCCTGGAGTAGAGCGACATCAACCTTTTTGGTACGGAGGAAATGAAGAAGAGTAGATCTCTTTTCTGGTATATTGAGGCCTTTTACATTTAAAGAAACAACATGTAACTTGTCAGCCATTTGGATATGTAGATGGGTATAACATTAACAAGTAGATTGTGGAAGACAAAAGTCTGCTCTTAAACCATTGGAAAGATTGGGGTAAAGAAAGCAAAAGAACAGAGAGAAATGGGAAGTACACAGTGATAAGTAAAAAACAAGACTTATGAACAAAACTATCACTTATGAAAGCAGCTCTTGAGAATCTGAACATGAATGATCCACGTCTGGGTGGAAGGAGGCCACGAGGGCCATCCTGCCTAGAAGAGATGGTGCTGGGCCTGCCAGCGCCTTTGTCCAGTTTGGACAAAGTTTGGAAAGTCGTGCGCTTGTTTGTGCCCCATAAACTAGGCTATAACCAAATCTAATTTGCAAGATTTAAGGTATTCATGTTTGTGATATCTAACGGTCATCACAATAAAGAAAACAAACAGGTAACAATTATAACTTATACATAATCTATTAATTAGTTTAAACGAAAACTCCTCTGTAAGGGTCGTAAAAAATTGTTATATTAAAGATGGGTTTCAGCCACAAATAATGAGAGAGACTCCTAAATTGATCAGTTCTAAGCAAAGGAGCTAAGCAAGGTGAGGACCTTAACCATAACATGTTTAAAACAGATCAACAACTGTAGATTAAGGGTATACCACTATTCATTGTGTATACTACTAACCATTTTTGCGTTCACAGTGTAGCCATTGATTTGTTCAGAGCTCACATCTTGTGCGCCATAACAGAATTTACACTGGGGGGGAACTTTTTTTATCAAGAGAAATAAGTAGTCATTTTTTATACCCTGTTAAGGAATAAAATCATTGAAACAGTTGACCCGCACTACTTTAGGTTGCTCTATGGAAAGGCCCAAGTAAGGTGTTCATTTATTTAAACATTAGGGCGCATTGTGTCTGTCATTAATTCACGTGTCGCCTTTGTGTATTTGAATTTCATTGTTTGATTTTACTTATAGATGCTATCGATTAAATTTCCACTGTTTAATAGTTAAATGTTTTCATTGTGCCTGATGTTGAGTTTTATGCTATCTTAACATATATCACGTTCTTTCAAAGTGTATTCAGTTTATGTGTTGTGTTCAGTTGAAAATATGCAAGTTTGTCACTTTTAAGTGTATCGACTGTACAGACCCTCAACGGCCTTGTGTTAAATTAAGATAGTTCATTGTCATAGAAAATGCTCACTTTTTATAGGATTTTTAAAGCAGGTGTGCTATATTTCTGGACTGTCTCAGAAGGTTTTTTTTGTGTAAATGCTTTCTGTATTTTCACCTTTTTATTTGATTAGAAACTGTTTTGCATATTGTATGTCCTTTGTGTTATTCTTTTGTAAATAAGTTTTGTGATTCTTATCATATTAAATATCAATTCATTAGTTCATGTCTCTGTGTTCTTACAGATTCACGTGTCAGACCAGCTTGGTTATTAAACGCTACATAGTGCTAACAAAAGAGATCATTTTGAGTTTATGATAATTTGGATAAATGATACGGTGATAGATTTGTGTAAAGGAGAATCTAAGACCTCCTTTGAATAGTCTTGATGGCAGCTTAGTGGTAATAAGTCATATTTGGGGTGAGCAAGGGCATTGGTCAGTTTAGAAAAGACCAAGTGGTTGTGGCGTGGTTTGGTTTTGTCACAAAACAATAGATTGCAGTCATTTTTCCAAGTGTTACCTAAAGGACCCCAAAAATCAGACATTATATCGACTGTCTGGCTAGTCTAGAATATGTTCTCATGTGGTCATTAGATAGATTGGAGCCATGTCTAGTGGCTGCTCTGCAAAAATTTAACAAGGTGGGAAATAGACAATAGACAATATAGACAATAAATTGTAGGAGTTATTCCAAGACAAGTTAAAGCTTTTTTAAAATATTTGAAAAAATAGACCATGAACAATTTATTATCAACCTGGAAATCCCAGTACTAAAGCCACAAAAAAAGATAGTAGGAGTTACTCGAAGACCGATGAAATAATCATTTAAATGTTTGAAAAAGGAGGTAGAAATAGACTGTTATAGTAGAAGAAAAATTATTGATTATTAACCTGGAAATCCCTCATACTATCTATGAAAATAGATAGTAGGAGTTACTCCAAGACAAGTGAAATCTTATTTTTTTTAAAGGAAGTAAAAAAAATAGAACATTTATATGAGTGTTAATTATCTACCTGTAAATACCAGGCCTCAGGCCATGAGAAAGGGTTTGAGGTTGAGGTTCAATACAGCAAGGTATTGAAAAAGTGGTGCAACGAATTGTCCTTGTGCCCTCCCATCTACACTTACGTTGGACATACATGGGTTAACAAACCAACCATTTCACTGAAAGGCATACTTCTGTGAATAGAATACAAGTTAAAATTGTATTAATAGAATACAATTTAAAAAAATTAATAAATAAATAAAATCATAGTTATTATTCTATGGCAGTGGACTTAAGACTAACACTGGTAATCATCTTCAAGGTTTAAGTTGTCATCCTCCTCATCATCGCACAATATTAGCTCATCAACACTGAAATTCACGGTGACAGTGTAGTGTCTGATTGGCCTTTGCAGGAATCGTTCATTTTAATGAACATCAACTTCTCAACATGTTTGGGGTTTAGCCTCCTACACCGATCCTGCCTG
>WWET01003169.1:77262-98891 GCA_011038615.1 Limnodynastes dumerilii | reverse complement strand
TTCCCAGTACACGCTGGATGGTGGGCAGCTTAAGTACAGTATTGCTAATTTGTACAAGGGCCTCCAAATTGACTTATTTTCCTCACAGTGTGAAATAGACCATTTGAGGCACTAATTTGTACATGCTCATTCATGTAATCATCCACCATTCAATTCAGATTGACTCACGGTAGTTTCACTATGTGTGGGGATGTCTTTTAAGCCAGACCAGATGTCATAGTCTCTGACTGTGGTGCTTTGTATTGACTCTTTATTACCAGTCGTTGAGTTTGAAAATGACCTGGAAAAGCTGAAGCAGGAGATGCGTTATATGCAACGTGAGCGGACAAGTTGCTTGCAAGTAGCTCTTTGCATCTCCTAAGATCTGTGTCATCTTCATTAAGAGTGGGACACTTTCAATGAAGCGGTTCCTGTGTACACCGGGATGCCACCAGGATCTCCTGTATCTCAGCAACGTCCGAATATGGGTATAGTGTTGTGTAGGGTTAGATACGTACCCAGAAGTGGGTGAAGTACAGCCGTGAGGCTGTTAGTTTCCTCTTATAGGGAGAGAAGCTGGAATTAGAGTAGTCTCTATTACTTATACTACTGGTGTACGCTATGATTAATATGTTGCTCACATTTCCTACTATGTGAATACAATTTATGAATTGTGTTGGGAGATACTGTATCAATTTGTATATTTGCACTTTATGGGAGATTTTAATCTATACAATTTTGGTTTTGTAATGATTGTGGAGGTCATTGTATGAAATAATTGCGAGAAGACCTTGCTGTGCACCATATAAAAGTTCAGCTTTTTGGTCCCTCTGACATTGTTTGGTTAAATTATGGCCTGAACTTGGTTGGTAGCATGCTTCATTTGTTGTGAATACTTACCTGTGCAGCTCATGCCTGTTTAGTTGGTGTTATAGGTTAATATAGACAGGTGTATGAAAGGCCAGGGTAATCTGCAAAGAAACAAAGGAAAGACAACGCCCCAGCAATATTTCCATCAACGCTGCCATACCAGCCCTTGTACAATCCCGATTTCCACAGCGTCCCCATTTTATGTGAGAATGGTGCATAAATCTTAAGTAGCGTCTGGATAGCGCAACTCCTCACCCATACAGAATTTAGAATACAGCAGGGATCTGGCATTGGATCTCTGTTTCCGGTGCGGTCGAAGCTCCGATCACAGTGGAGGTCTGGATTTAGTCCAATGTCTCTTATTGCTGCCTGAGAATATTTTATGTTAATCTACATTCACAAGCAATCATAGCAGCCCTGAGTAAGAGAGCTTTGAATAGCCAATTCAGATGGAGCAAGCAAGTGGTGGGCCCATATATCAAAATGATGCATCTGTCTCCCCACCCTGCACATCATGAGTCAATGTCTCACAAGATGATAGCGCCATCTTCATTGTATCTCTACTCCACTGCCTGCTGCTTTTTGCCCTGATCAGTATGGGGCTTTTTGACCTATGTTGGCCATGGTCCAGTAGTTCCACCACTTATCTCACCATAATCATAGAAAACTTGATTCTAACAGCAAATAATAACCACTTGGCTCACTTAACATAGAAAGTGATAAGAGCCACATGGCCCATCCAGTCTGCCCAGTTGTTTATTTAAAACTATACTTGCCCTAAACCCTATTTACCATCAAATTGGTTTGAGATTTAGGATATCCTTATATTTATCCCAAGCATGTTTACATTGTTCTACTGTGTTACCTCTACCCCCTCAGATGGGAGACTATTCCACTTATCTACCACCCATTCAGTGAAGTAATTTTTCCGCATATTTCATCTGAATCTACCACCCTCCAGTTTATATTCATGCCCTCGTGTTCTATTGCACCTCTTTCTTTAAAAATGCCCCCTTCTCTAGCTGGTCACAACCCTTGATATATGCGAAAGCTGCTATCATGTTCCCCCTCTCCCTTCTCTGCTCCAAGCTATACATGTTTAGTTCCTCTAGCCTTTCTTGGTATGATTTGTTACAAAGGCAATGAACCATTTTAGTTGCTCTTCTTTGCACAGTCTCTAATGTATTTATGTCTTTCTGGAGATATGGCCTCCAGAACTGAACACAATATTCTAGGTGAGGTCGTACCAATGATTTATAAAGGGGCATCACTACTTCTCTCTTTCTGCTACTAATTCCTCTCCCTATGCAACCAAGCATTTGACTTGCCTTTCTCATTGTTCTGTTACATTGCTTGGCTAACTTTAAGTCACATGAAATAATAACTCATAAATCCCTTTCCTCCTCAGTAGTATCTAATGTAATGCCATTAAGGATATTGTGAGCTTTTGGGTTTTTGTGCCCCAAGTGCATGATTTTGCATTTTTTGGCATTAAACTGCAGTTGCCACACTCTTGACCATTGCTCCAGTCTACCTAGATCATCCCTCATTTTCTGTACCCCACCTGGCGTGCCTACCCAGTTACATATCTTGGTGTCATCTGCAAAAAGGCATATTTTCCCCTCAATACCACAGGCAATATCACCTATAAAGATATTAAATAGCACTGATCCAAGTACAGAACCCTGGGGTACTCCACTGGTTACCTTACCATCCCCAGAATGGATTCCATTTACTACAACCCTCTGCTGTCTATCCTGTAACCAAGATTGTATCCATGCAACTAAATTCAAGTGCAATCCCAAAGTTTCCAGCTTATTTAACAGTCTGCGATGTGGCACATTGTCAAAAGCCTTGCTAAAATCTAGATAAGCTATGATTACAGCTCACCAGTCAAATAAAAATTCAATAAAATTTGTTTGACATGATCTTCCCCCACTGAATCCATGCTGCTTGGGATCCTGTAAATTACTAGATTTAAGATACTGTACAATTTGTTCCTTTAACAGTGTTTCCATCACTTTTCCTACTACTGATGTTAGACTTGGTGGTCGGTAGTTTGCCGCTTCTTCCCTACTGCCACTTTTATGCAGAGGGACGACATCTATTTTCCAGTCCTCTGGAATGACCCCAGTTATTAGTGACTGGTTGAATAATTTAGTTAATGGTTTTGCTAGCACCCCTCTAAGCTCTTTTAGTAGCCTAGGATGTATCCCATCTGGCCCCATTGATTTGTCCACTTTCAGCTTTGAGCGTTCTTTTAATACCTGCTTCTCAGTGAAAGCAGTAGTAATTGCCTCCTTTGTATTAATAGTCTTCCCATTTAAAAGGTGTCCCTTCCCCTCTCTTTCTTTTGTGAATATTGAACAGAAACCTAGTCTGTTTATTTTTTTTAACAAAGTTTTGCACCATACCTCTGCTGTTGTGCTAACTCACAGGCCAAGGACAGTTATATGACTGCAGGTAGATGTCGTCGTAACAGATTTCAAACTAAGCATTTTTTCACATCTGTTTTGAACATCAGTGAGGTTTCTGTGCTAATAATCAGGGCAGGATTCAGATTTGTCAACATTTTTTGTAGTTTAAAGTCATTATAACACTGGACTAGTCACACCCCACTGTGATTAGGGTATGGCTGTTAGAATAATTATAAATGATTTTGTTATGGTACTAAATAAAGCCTGAATGGTGCATATGTATCACATATGATGAAGTGGTTAATTTACTGATGTGCCAATGGTTTTATCATAGTACTTTTGTCCTCAACAGGTCGTCATGTCTCCTCACATTCTCCTGGGAAGACGCATCAGTGCTCAACGTGTCAGAGATCTTTTAGTAGACGTTCATTTCTCATCAACCATCAGAAAACTCACATGGTCAACAGTCGGTTTTCATGCTTTTTTTGTGAAGAGTATTTCAGTTCCAAATCTACTTTGGAAGCTCACCAGCAATCTCATGAAGGCAATTTATTTTACTGCTCTAATTGTGAAAAATCTTTTACTGACAAGATTAATTTTCTTTCACATAAACAAACTCACACCAGGGAGAAGTCATTTCCATGTCCAGAATGTGGGAGATGTTTTACAAGAAAATGGACTCTTCGGATGCATCTGCTTACACACACTGGAGAGAAGCCCTTAAAGTGCACTGAATGTGGCAAGAGTTTTGCCCACAGACGAGACCTTTCAAGACACAATCTCATTCACACTGGAGAGAAGCCTTTCGTGTGCACAGAATGTGGCAGGAGTTTCACCCAGAGTTCCAGCCTTATGAGACACAATCGCATTCACACTGAGGTGAAGCCTTTCAAGTGCACGGATTGTGGCCAGAGTTTTGCCCACAGACACTATCTTTTGATACACAATCGCATTCACACTGGTGAAAAACCTTTCAAGTGCATGGAATGTGGCATTAGTTTCAGTCAGAAATCAAACCTTTGTAACCATAAACTCATTCACACTGGAGAGAAGCCTTTCAAGTGCATGGAATGTGGCAAGAGTTTTACACGGAGAACCAGCCTTTGTAAACACAATTGCAGTCACACTGGATAGAAACCATTCGTCTGTTCATACTGTGGTCTTTGATTTGCTTATAGTTCAACTCTTGTTTGACATAACAGAACTCACATCTGTAAAAAAAAATGTGACCAAGGGGAATGAATAGTAATTCAGACATATATTAAGTCTTAGAAATAATAAATATAACAATTTCACCCGCAAGAATTTAAATTGTACTCTTGCTCCATGTATTGGCGGATGTCAATTAACATATTTATTCATTTAATCTTTATTGGGCAATGTGTCTGTCATTGATACAGTGTCAGTTTTGTGTCTTTGAGTTTCTTTGTTTGGTTTAACTTTATTTATAGAGGTTCTTTAATAAATTTACCACTAAAAGATTATGAAATGTTTTTATTAAACCTCATGCAAACTTGTATGGACATAAGGGATGATCAATCGTCCTCCGCAAGACACAGCTAAATACCCCCCATTGAGCCTAAAACTTAAGATGTCCAACGGAGGCACCATGGGCCAGATTTACTAAGCTGCAGGAAAGGAAAAGTGGAGATGTTGCCCATAGCAACCAATAAGATTCTAGCTGAAGTTTTCTAGTATGTAATAGGAAAATGAGAGCTAGAATCAGATTGGTTGCTAGGGACAACTCCATTTTTCCTTTCCCGAAGCTTAGTAAATCTGCCACCATAAGTGTAATGTGCTCTTCATCTTCTGTAATAGATGCCGATCGGCATACCTCGTGCTTTTTCCCATCCATGTGGAATGTTTTTATCTAATATAACCGGTTTACTTACTGCACATTCTCAGAAAATATATGTACACGAAAGTGTGTAATGAGTTTTATGAAATCTAGACATACGGCAGCTTACATTCAAAGGGCATTGTGCATTCAGTTTCTGTGCGATGATCAACTAAAAATATTGAATTGCGTCACTTTTAGATGCATCAAGTATATATCTTAGACGGCCTTTTCTAGAATTCACTAATTGTGTATGCGTTGCTTGTGTATGCTATAACCATCAAACAGTCTGTTCTTCACCCTACAAAGCTGAGAATGTTACGCTAATTTTTCCCACCCCTTTAGCTCATTCAGGTAACCCCATAAATCTTTTTTTCAAAGTAAATGAGCTTAGAAATTAGTAACTGAACATGAAAATGTTGTGTAACAGAAACATATATTTCAACTTTGGAGTGCATACGTTTCATTCCAAAAAGTAATATGATGGGATCAGATCCTAAACTCTACGCGTTCTGAATTCTGAGCGCTCTATCCACACATCCATGCTCCCATTGTATGCACAGACCTCTGATACCAGGACCCTGCCTTTAGATTTCTATCCGGCTCCCACTAAAAAGTGTTTTCTTTACACCCCACTCTGCCCATTGTTACCTCTATACCACACTTTCCACTGCTCTATACCACTCTCTCCCCACAGTTCTTTCTATACCACTCTCTTTCCACTGTTCCCTCTACACCACACTCTCCCCACTGCTCTCTCTATACCGCTCTCTCCCCACTGTTCTCTCTATACCACTCTCTCCCCACTTTTCCTTCTTTTCCATTCTCTCCCCACTGTTCCCTCTATACCACTCTCTCCCCACTGTTCTCTCTATACCACTCTCTCCCCACTGCTCCCTCAATACCACTCTCCCCCCACTGTTCTATCTATACCACTCTCTCCCCACTGTTCTCTCTATACTACTCTCTCCCCACTGTTATCTCTACACCACACTCTCCCCACTGCTCCCTCTATACCACTCTCTCCCCACTTTTCTCTCTATACCACTCTCTCCCCACTGTTCTCTCTATACCACTCTCTCCCCACTGTTCTCTCTATACCACTCTCTCCCCACTTTTGTCTCTATTCTCTCCTCACTGTTCCCTCTATACCACTCTCTCCCCACTGTTCTCTCTATACCACTCTCTCCCCACTTTTGTCTCTATTCTGTCCTCACTGTTTCCTCTATACCACTCTCTCCCCACTGTTCTCTCTATACCACTCTCTCCCCACTGTTCTCTCTATACCACTCTCTCCCCACTGTTCTCTCTATACCACTCTCTCCCCACTGTTCTCTCTATACCACTCTCTCCCCACTGTTCTCTCTATACCACTCTCTCCCCACTGTTCTCTCTATACCACTCTCTCCCCACTGTTCTCTCTATACCACTCTCTCCCCACTGTTCTCTCTATACCACTCTCTCCCCACTGTTCTCTCTATACCACTCTCTCCCCACTGTTCTCTCTATACCACTCTCTCCCCACTGTTCTCTCTATACCACTCTCTCCCCACTGTTCTCTCTATACCACTCTCTCCCCACTGTTCTCTCTATACCACTCTCTCCCCACTGTTCTCTCTATACCACTCTCTCCCCACTGTTCTCTCTATACCACTCTCTCCCCACTGTTCTCTCTATACCACTCTCTCCCCACTGTTCTCTCTATACCACTCTCTCCCCACTGTTCTCTCTATACCACTCTCTCCCCACTGTTCTCTCTATACCACTCTCTCCCCACTGTTCTCTCTATACCACTCTCTCCCCACTGTTCTCTCTATACCACTCTCTCCCCACTGTTCTCTCTATACCACTCTCTCCCCACTGTTCTCTCTATACCACTCTCTCCCCACTGTTCTCTCTATACCACTCTCTCCCCACTGTTCTCTCTATACCACTCTCTCCCCACTGTTCTCTCTATACCACTCTCTCCCCACTGTTCTCTCTATACCACTCTCTCCCCACTGTTCTCTCTATACCACTCTCTCCCCACTGTTCTCTCTATACCACTCTCTCCCCACTGTTCTCTCTATACCACTCTCTCCCCACTGTTCTCTCTATACCACTCTCTCCCCACTGTTCTCTCTATACCACTCTCTCCCCACTGTTCTCTCTATACCACTCTCTCCCCACTGTTCTCTCTATACCACTCTCTCCCCACTGTTCTCTCTATACCACTCTCTCCCCACTGTTCTCTCTATACCACTCTCTCCCCACTGTTCTCTCTATACCACTCTCTCCCCACTGTTCTCTCTATACCACTCTCTCCCCACTGTTCTCTCTATACCACTCTCTCCCCACTGTTCTCTCTATACCACTCTCTCCCCACTGTTCTCTCTATACCACTCTCTCCCCACTGTTCTCTCTATACCACTCTCTCCCCACTGTTCTCTCTATACCACTCTCTCCCCACTGTTCTCTCTATACCACTCTCTCCCCACTGTTCTCTCTATACCACTCTCTCCCCACTGTTCTCTCTATACCACTCTCTCCCCACTGTTCTCTCTATACCACTCTCTCCCCACTGTTCTCTCTATACCACTCTCTCCCCACTGTTCTCTCTATACCACTCTCTCCCCACTGTTCTCTCTATACCACTCTCTCCCCACTGTTCTCTCTATACCACTCTCTCCCCACTGTTCTCTCTATACCACTCTCTCCCCACTGTTCTCTCTATACCACTCTCTCCCCACTGTTCTCTCTATACCACTCTCTCCCCACTGTTCTCTCTATACCACTCTCTCCCCACTGTTCTCTCTATACCACTCTCTCCCCACTGTTCTCTCTATACCACTCTCTCCCCACTGTTCTCTCTATACCACTCTCTCCCCACTGTTCTCTCTATACCACTCTCTCCCCACTGTTCTCTCTATACCACTCTCTCCCCACTGTTCTCTCTATACCACTCTCTCCCCACTGTTCTCTCTATACCACTCTCTCCCCACTGTTCTCTCTATACCACTCTCTCCCCACTGTTCTCTCTATACCACTCTCTCCCCACTGTTCTCTCTATACCACTCTCTCCCCACTGTTCTCTCTATACCACTCTCTCCCCACTGTTCTCTCTATACCACTCTCTCCCCACTGTTCTCTCTATACCACTCTCTCCCCACTGTTCTCTCTATACCACTCTCTCCCCACTGTTCTCTCTATACCACTCTCTCCCCACTGTTCTCTCTATACCACTCTCTCCCCACTGTTCTCTCTATACCACTCTCTCCCCACTGTTCTCTCTATACCACTCTCTCCCCACTGTTCTCTCTATACCACTCTCTCCCCACTGTTCTCTCTATACCACTCTCTCCCCACTGTTCTCTCTATACCACTCTCTCCCCACTGTTCTCTCTATACCACTCTCTCCCCACTGTTCTCTCTATACCACTCTCTCCCCACTGTTCTCTCTATACCACTCTCTCCCCACTGTTCTCTCTATACCACTCTCTCCCCACTGTTCTCTCTATACCACTCTCTCCCCACTGTTCTCTCTATACCACTCTCTCCCCACTGTTCTCTCTATACCACTCTCTCCCCACTGTTCTCTCTATACCACTCTCTCCCCACTGTTCTCTCTATACCACTCTCTCCCCACTGTTCTCTCTATACCACTCTCTCCCCACTGTTCTCTCTATACCACTCTCTCCCCACTGTTCTCTCTATACCACTCTCTCCCCACTGTTCTCTCTATACCACTCTCTCCCCACTGTTCTCTCTATACCACTCTCTCCCCACTGTTCTCTCTATACCACTCTCTCCCCACTGTTCTCTCTATACCACTCTCTCCCCACTGTTCTCTCTATACCACTCTCTCCCCACTGTTCTCTCTATACCACTCTCTCCCCACTGTTCTCTCTATACCACTCTCTCCCCACTGTTCTCTCTATACCACTCTCTCCCCACTGTTCTCTCTATACCACTCTCTCCCCACTGTTCTCTCTATACCACTCTCTCCCCACTGTTCTCTCTATACCACTCTCTCCCCACTGTTCTCTCTATACCACTCTCTCCCCACTGTTCTCTCTATACCACTCTACCTTGCCTTGCCTTGAACCTTGCCTGTTTTCCTGGTATTCATTCTCTCTCTCCTCCACCTTTGTGTTTTATTCCCTTTTGTATTTAACCTCTCCATCCCTGAGTACTTGTTTCTGTGCGGGTAGTTGTTCAGTATCTGTGCCTGCCTGTCTTGTCTGCTCTTGCTCTTGTTTCTTATTGATTATTGAGTGCCCCCCGTTAACCTTGCCTTGAACCTTGCCTGTTTTCCTGGTATTCATTCTCTCTCTCCTCCACCTTTGTGTTTTATTCCCTTTTGTATTTAACCTCTCCATCCCTGAGTACTTGTTTCTGTGCCCTCTGGGTAGTTGTGTGATTGCCGGTGAGGTTGTGTGTGAGTAAGTCCCAGTGAGTCAGTTTGTCCTGTTCGTCTTTGTCTCTCCCTTAAGTCTGTGTCTTGGTTTAGTGTTCTCTGTTGTTAGTCACGGTCCAGTCCCTTCTGGTTCCACTTTTGCTACTTCCCTCTTTTGCCTTCTCCATTCCCTACTACCCCGTTTCACCCTTCCGGGCCTACTCTACAGGGTGTAACCTGACGGATACCTACCAGCTCCAGACTATCCCCACCACTAGGGGCCCTAGCGAACACTCGGGCCGACTTCAGGCTCTACTAACTGGTGAGTACCCGGCTTCCTTGTTCTTTTCGACGGCCACCCTGGTACTAGTCCAGGGAATCCCGGTGGTGCCTTAACAGCAACAGGAACCAAATCAATTGCACAATCGTATGGACGGTGAGGAGGAAGAGTTTCTGCCTTCTTTTTACAGAAGACGTCAGCAAAGTCCACATATTGTGGAGGAAGTTGACCTTCAGGAATCACAATCCCTCGGATGGGTATCTTAATACAAGCAGTGAAACAGTCCTTACTCCAATTGTTGATCTCAACACAGCTCAAATCAATCTCTGGATTGTGAGAGATCTTGGTAATTAAACTCCCTGAGAGGGATTGCTGTTCAGGATGCAGGCTGTTATGGCAGGGGTTAGATCACGGACTGGAATTCCAAGAAAACCAGCCGGGGACTGATCAAGGAAAATCCTTGCAGCTCCAGTGTTCACGAAGGCCAACACCTCTTTTCCTGATCCCTCAAATTCCAGTCTTGCAGGAACTATGAAAGAGTTTTTGGAGGAGATTAAATTGAAACCCAGATGGACCCAATTCCATATCCAGCTGATTTACACGTTTCCCGGAGGAGGTTTTTTCCTGGGACATTGATTCGTCATGTGGGCCTTACATTGATTCGTCATTACAGGCACAGGCCTGTAATGCGACAAAGTGTTTGATGCCTGTTCCTTTCTTGTCTGGTCAGACGAAAGGACCCAATCTGCATAGGTTCCCCCTTCGCAAATGATCTCAAGGAAGCTGGTTCCACTGAGAAATTTGAAGCAGCTCTTTTTTCCAGATGTCTTTCTTTCTGGCAACGATCAGTTTTAATGACAAGTAGCATAAATTTCTCAAGAGTAGTAGCGGCAGGGTATTGGACAAGTGCATCTTTAATTTGTTCAGCCAAACCTGACTGGAACTGTCTGCGCTTGTTCCATTGAGAGATGCTCACTCACCGTCTAAATTTCGAACAATACTCTTCCAGTTTGCCTCAGGGAGTGAAATTGAGATTTAGCAGTTGCAACTTGATCAGTCATCATAAAGTAACCCCAGAGCTTTAAAAAGGCCTCCACACTCTGCTGTGTGGGATGATCCTGCGGCAGACTGAAAGCCCATGACTCAAGATCTCTTTGGAAGAAGGGAGATAATTAACCCAACCTGCTGCTGCTCATTTCTGGAGGCTTGCGGATGGAGCTGAAAATACAGGAGACAGCTGTTCTTGAAATGGGAAAACTTACTCCTTTCTCCAGAGAAACAATCGGGTAAATTCATGTTGATGTCAGTGACTGGACCAATGGATGCAGGTGGAGGATTTTCTGGGGGAACTGGTGCAGTTCTCAGACAGGCAATAACTTCCTTCTGGTAATTCACTTTCTCAGTGAGCAACTGAACCATCTGCCCCACGTTGGACACTTGAGTGATCAAGGCATTGATTGCTTCAGCTGTAGCAGAATCCATAGCTCATACTAATGAACTCTATTGGCCAGTTATAATGTTACACCAAGTGGGCCCACCAGGGTGCGAAGTCTAACTGAGGCCTGGTCTTCGAAGAGCCCCTAATGGTGGGGATAGTCTGTCCCCTGCAGGACACCCAGCAGGTCGTGCCCCCGAGGACACCCCCCGTGAAAGCAGAGTCTATCAGCTGATAGAGAAAATGGGTAGAACCAGACCAGATAGAACGGTAAGAATAAGAACCACAGAACAGAGAACACTGGTGGGCAGGGGACACACAACAGAATAGACAGACAGGAACCTGCCACTGGAGGAAGACTAGGGCAGCAGACAAACAAACACTCTCTCACACACACCACCTAGCACTAGAACGTAAGGATGAATGGGTAGGAGAGTTGAGGCAGGAACTGGAGGGAGGATACTGGGACAGAACAACTTGGAGCACTCAGGATCACAAGAATAAGAGAGGAAGAGGGAGAAAGAGGGAGGAAGAGGGCACAGACACACTATAACCGGCAGTGCTATGAAGCATTGTCAGACCTTAAAAGAAGGCTGCTGGACAGAGATTGGCTAGCAGATCCCCTCCTATGACTGATTGGCTGAATGACCTATCTGTTACACAGCAAGCAGAAGGTCATAAAAAGCAGAGGGAGGTGCTGGTCAGTGAAAATGGAACAAAGCAGCATTGCCAGAAAAGGTAAGAATTTACACGCTGCCAGGACGTGACAGCACAGCAACAAAAAGTGTTTATTTAAAACTATACTGACCCTAGACCATATTTACTCTAAATTATTTTAAGATTTAGGTCCCTCGTGCTCTATTACACCTCTTCCTTTGAAAAATGCCACCCTCCTCTATCCGGTCACAACATTTGATATATTTGAAAGCTGCTATGATATCCCCCCTCTCCCTTCTCTGCTCCAAGCTATACATTTTTAGTTCCTCTAGCCTTTCTTGGTATGACTTGTGACACATGCCATGGACCAATTTAGATGCTCTTCTTTGAACAGTCTCTAATGTATTTAGGTCTTTCTGGAGATATGGCCTCCAAAACTGAACACAGTATTCTAGGTGAGGTCGTACGAACAATCTATAAAGGGGCATCACTACTTCTCTCTTTCTGTTACTAACTCCTCTCCCTATGCAACCAAGCATTTGACTTGCCTTTCTCATTGCTTTGTTACATTGCTTGGCTACCTTTAAGTCACATGAAATAATGACTCCTAGATCCCTTTCCACCTCAGTAGTTTCTAATGTAGTGCCATTAAGGATATATTGAGCTTTTGGGTTTTTGTGTCCCAAGTGCATGATTTTGCATTTTTTGGCATTAAACTGCAGTTGCCACACTCTTGACCATTCCTCCACTCTACCTAGATCATCCCTCATTTTGTGTACCCCTCCTGGCATGTCTGCCCTGTTACATATCTGTGTCATCTGCAAAAAGGCATATTTTCCCCTCAATACCACAGGCAATATCACCTATAAAGATATTAAATATCACTGGTCCAAGTACAGAACCCTGGGGTACTCCACTGGTTACCTTACCATCTCCAGAAGGGATTCCAGTTACTACTACCCTCTGTTGTCTATCCTGTAACCAAGATCGTATCCATGAAACTATCTTTAAGTCCAGTCCCAAAGTTTCCAGCTTATTTAACAATCTGCGATGTGGCACAGTGTCAAAAGTCTTACTAAAATCTATATATGCTATGTCTACAGCTCCCCCCTTATCTAATACTTTACTGACCCGGTCAAAAAATGATATAGGGTATATTTACTAAAGTCGCTTTTACAAAGCGATTATGGATCGCCAGCCATCGCCATGATTTTCCAGCGATTTTTTTTATAAAAAATAAAAAAAAATTAATTGCTGGAATCACTAAACGTAGCTTTTGGCTAGCGATTTATAATCGCCGTCCATAGCCATCGATTTTCCCAGAAAAAAAATCGCCTTTGTTTTTTTTAAATAAAAAAAAAAAAAGTTATCTAAAATGACAAGCGCATCATGCTTGTATCCCTCAGCATGCATGCGCTGATAATACTACAAGGGACAGCATGGCTATGCCTTGTAGTACTATCAGCATGGCAAGGATTATAACCATGCTGCGCTATGCCGTATGTGTAAAAAAAATTTACATTTTAAAAAGAAACACAATAGTTACATTAAAACACATTACATTGTTAAACATACATTTAAAGTGCATAATGTATCCCTCTTAGATGTAAATAAATCACAGGTGGCCACTCAGTTACATGTGTTATGTGGTTCATAAGTGTAAAAATGAAAAAAGAGTATTATTGACTCACCGTTCTGCAGTCATCTATCTTGGGATGACTTGTTGGTTATTTGAAAGAGTTGATCGTAGCTCCGGTCACAGTTGCTTGAGGGTCCGGTCCCAGTTGCTTGAAGGTCCGGTTCCAGTTGCTTGAAGAAGGGGGTCAGTTAATTGGGGTTCTTCTGTCTGGTCTTCTCTCTGTTGCCGTGACAACGTCCTCCTTTCAGTTCAGGGGTGCCGATGCTAATGAGCATTTGGCCACTAGAGGTCCCCTTTTATAGGGTCCATGACGTCATAGACCATATAATGAGATCAACCTCCCTTTCCTTGCTCACTGCCTTTAGAATATTTAAAGTGCATTTTTTTATCCCGTGGAGCTGTAGCTCCAGGCAAGCACTTCACCTGCATGTAGCATTCTTTCTTCCTAACCAACTTTACAGACTGCATGTAGTCAATCTACCTTTCTAAGACATGCGTGGTAGGTTATTTCTTAAAATAATGCGCCTAAAAAGTCACAGCTTCTTAGGTGTGAATACAGCCGATGTGTTGTAGCAGATTCTTAAAGCCTCCTGAAATTTACTTATTTGGTCTTGATGGCTTCAATCATAAGTTTTTAGTTTCCTGATATTCTTCTGCAAAACACAAACAGAATTCTCCAAATCCTTTTTTGTTTTTGAAAAGGGACTGTATGGAAGGCAGGTAGCAACAGAATAGTCAGTGGCAGCTGGGTTGGTAATCAGTCAGGCAGAACAAAATACCAAAGGGCATAGTTGCCAACTCTCCCTGAATATCAGGGAGTCTTCCTGAAGAGTGACTGCTGAACTGTTCCAATTCCCCTGATGATGATTCAGTTCAAGAATTCATTGTGGTATGATGACAGAATTTAAAAGTAGTTTCCTATTTGCCTGAGTTGACTACTGAGATGACCGTTATCATGGAGGCCAACAAGTGATCAAAGACTGGCAGTTAGCTAAGATAACATGGGGCTGATTCAGAGTTGCACTTACACCTTTTTTAGGTGCAAGTGTAGACCTAAGCAATACCACGTTGAATTGCAAGGGGAGGCAATTTTAAATTGCGAAACCAGAATTAAAATTAAGGGTGATGTTTCTTAGCTCAACTCAATTTTATAGAATAAACATAAAGCTATGCAGTATTTTAGTTCTATTTGTAAAAGTAAAGTATTTTCCATTCATGCAAAAGATTTTAAATTAATCAACACCCCTTACTTTGTAAAATGGTTTAGCTGAGCTGTACACTTACACCTTTTTTACCCTTACTTCCAAACTCTGAATCAGCCCCCATGATTTCAATAATGGAGACAGAAATGCAAAATACACTTTGGTCAGCTGCTGTGTCACCTAATTTTAACTTTTCTCTAAAGATGAAGTCGTCAGTGGATTTCCTATTCACAGTCCTCACAAATAATATTGAAAGTAAGGGGCAGAATGGTGGCTCAGTCGGTAGCACTTGTGTCTCATAGCGCTAAGGTCATGAGTTTGATTTTTGGACTAGGCCTTATCTGCGTGGACTTTGCATGTTCTCCCCGTGTCTGTATGGGTTTGCTCTGATTTCCTCCCACACACCAAGCACATGCTGGTACGTTAATTGGCTGCTAAATAAATTTGCCTAAGTGTACGTGTAGAGAATGTTAAAGAACTTAGAAAGTAGCTCCAACGGGGCAGGAACAGATATGAATGTTAAACATGCTATGTAAAGCGCTACATAAAACCTGTTAAAAAATAATAAAGGGGCAAATCCAGACACACGCACGCATTTTATGCGTGCAAGGGTCTGTAAGTAGGAACGCGTAGTAAATCTGGACACTTACGTGTCCAGATTCCTACCTTAACTAATATGAGTAAGTCTTACGGCCGCAGACGTAAGCGTAACGGGGCTCCCCTCTCCCCAACACCTAATTTACATGGCTACCTCTGCTTCTATGGTGGAGATACGACCATTGGAAAAGAGGTGTCTGCCCCTTTTGCATACCGGATGGCGTACGTAACAAATTTACGTATGCCTGCCGGTACGCACATGTAAGAAGAATTTGAGCATGTGCACAAGTTAGATGACAGGGGAAATACGCAGGCTGCATGCATAATACCCCTGTTCTACGTACTTGAAGATCTACCTCAAAGTGTTTGACAATGTGTTAAACACTGAGTTTGTTAAACAGTATTTATTAATTTAACAATTAATAAATACTGATACTGCAAATTTTATTGAGAAATAGTTTTTCTAGCAGCGCCAGATGTGTCCATAGGTGGAGCTATTCAAAATACACACCCCTTTGGCAGTACAGGACACATGCCTTTGGTGCAGCTTTAATAGTGCTATCTGCCAGATATTCATTTGCAAAAGTAGTCAACAAGGGTGAGAAAAATAAGGTCGCAAACAAGCTAGTAATGGTATGCAAACAGTTATAGTTTGGATCAACAGCCAGCAAATGAGAGATCAAATCTACCCACCAGAGGTGGTCTTGTAAGCCCAAAGTAAAAAAAATAAAATAAGTCACATTAAGGTAAAGTAATGGATTCATATAATGATAGATATTTATACGGAATCCTTCTCCGAAGTTGTGGGTGAGAAATTTATATAAATTTTATTTTGAAAAATGATTATGCAGATTTAAATGTTCCTTTTTGATAGCCAGTGTACAGCTGCAGTTTTTGAATACAGCAGTGTTGGCACTTTAATCTTTACAATAATATATAAAACACATAAACAACCTATGGCACTCCAAGGGCTAGATTTACTAAACTGCAGAAAAAGGAAAAGTGGAGATGTTGTCCAAAGCAACCAATCAGATTCTCTCACTTTTCTATTACATAATAGAGAATGTCAGATAAAATATAAATATAGCCCCTGGTGTTGGTAAAGGAAAGTTCCATTATGTTTCAGATATCAACTATATCTACCTATGTTGTTGGGGCATGAAGGTAATTGCAGTTTCACAGCACCTGGATTGTCTATGCCTGATACACATATAATATAGTTAATCCATATCTCAGTTACATATATAGAATTTGGTTGGAACAATTAAAAAGCAGGTTCATTCAAATGCAGGTTTGCTTTTAATTCCAGACCTGGCTCAGTGAATAAAATTTTGATATTTGTCAGTGTGTTATATACAAAATAAGATCCATCATACATGTCTTGCAACTGCCTGAAATATGGGATTCCCAAATCCTTACTGTACAAATGTCTCATGTAATACACCCCAGTTGTAAAAGCTTTGGTTCCAGACAGGGAAGCCAATGGCAGTGTACTTAATTTTACACGTTTTCATAGATACAAAAAAAAATTGATGGCAGGTAACAACCACATGGCCCATCCAGTCTGCCCAGTTGTTTATTTAAAACTATACTGACCCTAGACTCTATTCAGACCTCAATTAAGTTTGAGATTTAGGATATCCTTATATTTATCCCAAGTATGTTTAAACTGTTCCACTGTGTTAGCCTCAACCACCTCAAATGGAAGGGTTTTCCACTTATCTATTACCCTTTCAGTGAAGTAATTTTTCTGCACACTTTCTCTGAATCTACCACCCTCCAGTTTATATTCATGCCCTCATGTTCTATTACACTTCTTCCTTTGAAAAATGCCACCCTCCTCTAGCCAGTCACAACTCTTGATATATGTGAAAGCTGCTATCAAATACCCCCTCTCCCTTCTCTGCTCCAAGCTATATATGTTTAGTTCCTCTACCCTTTCTTGGTATGTTTTGTGACACAGGTCATGGACCATTTTAGTTGCTCTTCTTTGCACAGTCTGTAATATATGTATGTCTTTCTGGAGATATGGACTCCAGAACGGAGCACAGTATTTTAGGTGAGGTCGTACCAACGATCTATAAGGGGCATCACTACTTCTCTCTTTCTGCTACTAATTCCTCTCCCTATGCAACCATTGCTCTGTTACATTGCTTAGCTACCTTTAAAGCACATGAAATAATGACTCCAGATTCGTTTCCCTCTCAGCAGTTTCTAATGTAGTGCCATTAATGATATATTGAACTTTTGGGTTTTTGTGATTTAGCATTTTTTGTCATTAAACTGCAGTTGCCACACTCTTGACCATTCTTCCAGTCTCGCTAGATCATCCCCCATTTTCTGTACCCCTCCTGGCATATCTTTGTGTCATCTGCATATTTTCCCCTCAATACCACAGGCAATATCACCTATAAATATATTAAATAGCACTGGTATAAGTACACAACCCTGGGGTACTCCACTGGTTACATTACCATTCCGTAAGTTACTGGGATCATGTAAGTTACTGTATTTCTATCCCTTATAGATAGTTCTAAATTAATATACAAAGGATGAAAAAAAATACTTTAATCATCCTGGTAGCAGAAAAAAAAATGTGTGCTTCAGACTTGGGACCATATTTAAGCTTAAGAAGCTCATGCTTCTTAAGAACAGTCTTTTAAGAATTTAGGTATGTAGATTGAGTAAGTGCAGTCTTTAATGACAGCATGTAGATATTTAAATTCTGTTGCTTGCCCCCTGCCCTTCATTAACATGTTTTTTCCCGATTGGATTAGGCATGCGGAAGTGAAGGGCCGGCTCCGTTGTCAGAACTTCTAATGTAAAGATCTGAGTTTCGTACGTTAGAAGTTACATTAGCGTAACAATTGGTGCGCACATGCGCTGATGTACCTGTCAGGGGACTTACGCAAGAGACTTGTTTAAGTCCCCTGACTTACTTAATAGCATTATTTTTTCCTGCAACCTTTTATCCTGTATATCTAGTATTGGAGATGTTACCAAACACACAGAGAGGGAATAAGTGAATGGGCATGCTGTGTGCATGCATACAAAAAAATTATATTTGTGAAGCTTACCCCCTTCCCTTTTTTCTCATGTTGTCCTATAGAAAGTATTTTTTGGTTTTAGTTCAAAGCTTTTGTTATATAAAAGTTTAAAGTAATTTAATCAAAATGGTAGTTTATGCAACAGATATATTAAGTTTAAAAATAAATTTCACCATGAGTTGTACATAATTTGTTAATTATATCAATGCTAATTTTGATAACTTCCATCCATAATTTTAAGTAGTTTGTACCATTCACATGTAACAAACAGATAACCACTGTATTCATAAAGAGCATTTTAGACCAAAGATGGTGTTGTGTGATTGACTAACATACAATTACATGACAGTTTTTGGTTTAGGACACTTTGCTGTTTTCTAGCAATCAACAATTTTCGCAACTAACTTGTAAGAATACTGACAATCAACCAGCATTTTTAATAAGAGTGTGTAGGAAAAACTTTACTCTAGTTACAGTAGATTATATTTGGAGACAATGGACCGGATCCAGAAGGAAGCTAATGTATGGACTTTGCTATCCACTATTCCAGGGGTTCTCAACCCTGTCCTCAAGTACCACTAATGGTCCAAGATTTTTAAATCTCCTTGCTGGAGCTGTGCTCATAACTGACAGTTTTGAAAGCTTCACAGGTTTTGCAGGGAGACCTACAAAACATGGACCATTAGTGGTACTTGAGGACAGGGTTGAGAATCCCTGCACTATTCCATACACACGAAAGAAGTGCATAACCTTTGCACTTCCTCGCACATCCGGGCCATCTGCATTCAGAACTCCAAATTTTGGCATGTGGAATGCCCTGTACGGAATTGAGGATCATATGTAAGGGCTTTGGAACGCCCTCACAGTACGATCTGCATTCCTATGCCTTCCCACCATGTGCTTCTCACACGCATTGTGAGAGGACCAGTCTCGCATGTGGAGACTGAATTTCACAAGAAATTCTGCATCGGAAGACTGTGTTCCAATGTGGAATTCTTGGAACTACATGCAAAAATTAGCTATCTGACTTAATTCAGGATCCACCCCAATGTTATCGTTTTAGTAGTTTTAGAAGGAATGTGTAGAATTATTAGCATACTGCTAGACATTGGGTGGAAAGAAACATTGTAATTAAAGTGTAGATTACCTAGACAGTTGTGTCCATCATTTGCAAGTCGAAATCCATCATAACACATGCACCGGTAGTTGCCAGGGATATTAACACACTCGTGTACACACCCTGCACTATCATCCCGCTCACATTCATCTACATCTAGGAAACAGAAGATATGTTATACATTTATTGCTTGAGTTAACAGAAAGGAAAAAAAAATCTAAATAGTTCTTTTATCATAATACTATTGTACCTTTGCACTGTTTTCCATCTCCTGTATATCCAGACTTGCATATGCACTTATATGAACGAAGGGTGTTCTGGCAGATTGCATCTATGTGGCAATTGTCTGTTCCTTCCACACATTCATCTATATCTATATAAGGAGGATGTAGAGCAATGTGTTAGTATAGATATAGATATATAGATATTTTCCAAGGAAATAAGAACATTAAAGGCTCTAAAGATTTTATACCTATAGAGATTGGATTTTCTTATGACCCTATGTACTTTCAAGAATAAATATACAATTAGTAGGCCACAGAACTATAATGTATACACAATATTTGAAAATATAATAAATTATATAGATGGATTAAGGAATATTTCCATGCTACTTAGGGGTTTAGGATTTAGGCCATGGGAGTCACCGCTGAGAAAAAGAGACATCCAAAAGCTAATTTTTGTCTGTCCCTATCTTGAAAATAGCAATATTTTTTTTTTTTAATGAATGGGTAAGTATGCTGATCGGCATACTTCCCCTTCATTCTTTAGAAACAAAGACTCAGACCCATCAAAGACCCGTCACACCGAAGGGAGTTAAGTATGACTCAAGGTTTAGGCTGTGGGGAAGAGACTTTAGGGTTAGGCTCTAGGGAGAGAAGTTTTAGGGTTAGGCTGTGAAGAAAGTAGGGTTAATATAATGAAAAGGTAGGGTTAGAGTTATGGAAAGAGAGTCTTATGGAGAGGCTGTGGAGAAGGTAGCCTTAGGGTTAAGCTGTGGGGAAGGAAGTCTTAGGATCAGGCTGCAGGGAAGGGAGGGTTAGGGTAATGCAAAGGGAGAGTTCAGATAATGTAAGGGCAGGGTTATGGTAAAGAATATACTTACCATTCACTGTAGGAGCTTCTGTCTCTCACTGATCCTATGCTTCTCCTCTGTGAGGCAGAAGCAATCGATTTCCCAATTTACAATTGACTTGGAGAAAACGACCCTTTTGAAAAAAGGCCATATACAGCGACAACCCACACATGGATTTAGGGGATTAAAATAGCAGTTGCTATATCAATTTATGAGGGTATAAAAATCTCTAAAGTAATATACTCAAGTGGGACCATGATAGGGGTTTCAACCATGAAGAATTAAATACTAGCTAAAAGAATTGGTTGTGGCAGTTGCCTAGAGACCCATTTAAAGGTGTTATCATGAGCTTAGGTCCCTGTAACTATAAAGTCACCAGTAAAGTTAGTGCTTGGTGATGGTCAAAGGAAACAGAGCTGTCCAGCAGGTCCCATCGACCTTTTTAGAACTAAAAACATGTGGACCACTATGTATCGGTAAATATATTCTAATTTTTCTTTTTCTTATTTGCACAAGCAATTTTGTATGAGATTTTAATGTTTAACACTCGTTGCTTGCAAATAAGCAGTACACAAGCCTGATAGTGTAGTACTATATACTACTATATATATATATATAGGCGAGTATTTGGGAAAAATAGTGGTTTATTCCAACATAGAGTCAAACAGTACCATGTGGTACCTGGTGAACACAGGGAGAAACAAACAGTAAAAAAGGTGAGTAAATCACCATGTGTACAGGGGGAAAAAAGAAAAAGGGTGGCACTGTGTAGTGCAACAAACGTGAGTGACAAAAAGAAGTGTGAACCAAACACACTAAAACAAAAAAAGTGAAAAAACCGTGTGTAGCTGGGCTGGGACACTGCGGACAGATAACTTCACAGGAGGATAAGAATCAAGTTCAAAAATTGAGACCATGAGACTAGGCAGGAAAAAGGTGCAAAAGAAAAAGTAAAGGCAGTCCAAAAACAAACTATAGCTCCTAACAATCCAGGGTAGGAAGAAGTCTTACGTGTCCAGCGCCAGCAAGAGTCCCGACAGCCGTTTCGGTGCGGTGTACACCGTCTTCAGGGGAGATACCAAATGAACCACAGACTGCACTG
>WWET01003169.1:29271-41853 GCA_011038615.1 Limnodynastes dumerilii | reverse complement strand
TAGAGACATGATGGGGATCCTGGGGGGCTGAAGACACATTATGGGGTTACTGGGGAGCTGGACACATGACGGGGATACTGGGGGGCTGGAGGCAGATGATGGGGATACTGGGGGGCTGAAGGCACATGAAGGGGATACTGGGTGAGCTAGAGATATATGATGGGGAAGCTGGGTGGCTGTATACACATAATGAGGATACTGGGGCTGGAGGCACATAATGGGGATACTGGATGGATGGAGGCACATGATGGGGTTACTGGGAGACATGATGGGGAAACTGGGGGGCTGGAGGCACATGATGGGGTTATTGGGGGCTAGAGACACATGATGGGGATACTGGGGGACTGAATACACATAATGGGGATACTGGGGGGCTGGAGGCACATGATGGGGTTATTGGGGGCTAGAGACACATGATGGGGATACTTGGGGACTGGATACACATAATGGGGATACTGGGTCTGGAAGCACATGATAGGGATACTGGGGGGATAGAGGCACATGCTGGGGATACTGGGGGGCTACAAATCATGATAGTGGAGGGGGCTTAAGCCACATGATAGGGATACTGGGGAGGCTGCAGAGAAATGATGGGGATACTGGGAGGACTGGAGCCACATGATAGGGATACTGGGGGCCTGCAGAGACATGATGGGGATAATTAGGGGGGTTGGAGACACATGATGGGGATACTGGGGTGCTGGAGACACACATGGAGGAAATACTGGAAGACTGGATACACGCAAGGGGGGAGATTGGATGTAAAGTGCTTATAAGGCTGTTATTCTTTTGTATTGTGGTTTCAAATGTTTTCTGTGTTCCAAGGAGCCCTATTTTAACTGCATTTGTGGTTACAAAAATTTTGAATTTATCGTACAATGGTCAGAAGGATGTGACCATGTATTGTATGGTGGCCTGTGTGGTATAGCGGTCACTAGGATAATGTCCGTATGGTATGGCTGTCACTAAGATATATAATCTGTGTTGTGGGGCAGTATTTAGGATAAAGTGGGAATTGTATAGTGGAGACTAGGAGGCTGTTTGTATTGTATATTAGTGACTATGATTTGCTTTTTTTTTTTTTTTTATTGTGTTTACAAGATTGTGTTTTATGATGCTTACATGTATACTATACTCTATTAACTATAATTTGAAATTGTTAAACAGGTGGGTGCAAATTTAAAGTTTGCAGGGGGGCGCTGAACACCCTAGCACCAGCCATGGCCCTGTCCACCCTCACTGACAGCAGAGCAGCTGGGAATTTCATTGATGACAGTTTGGCTCAATGCATGGAGCTTCCTTTCAAATTTTCCCAGACACCAATCCTGATTTGTGGGTTGTTTGGACAATCACTTTCCGAAGGCCATATCATCAAGATCACCACACCCATGCACCACACCACACCTCTTTGTCAGAATCTATCAGTTGGATTTGATTCACTGTTCATGGACTCCACTGATCCCGAAATATGCATGTCTCTCCAAACATAGGGCCAGATCCAGATTTCATATCAACAATAATTTACGCATACTGCATGCGTGAGTCTGGCTGTGGAAATGCACTGCGCACTTGTTTGTAACTCCATACGAAAGTGCGTGAGATTCCTATGCAAGCAAAAAAATGCTTTGTGGGAGGAGGGAGGCATTTAAATTGTACGGTATGGGCTGGGTTAGGCACTTACGTACATCAAGGCAATATGTACGACCAGAGATACCCATAGAAAAGTTACTGTAGGGTTTTGCACCCAGGGGGTGCATTATACTTAGTAGTGCGTAACTATGCTACGCTTGCGTACTTAAAATGAACTTAAGTCTGGATCTGGCCCATAATCCTCAAATCAATTGGTCTAAGGGGGAGATTTCTCACTGCAGTATTTGGCTGTCCTACTTGCTTGACCTTGCTGAGTCGTAATGTAAAGCTTTCCTACACAGAATTCTGATTTGATGTTTTCTCACTGAAATTTTGCCACTCACAGATCTTATGACTGTGCTTGGTCCCAAGGGCCAAATTACCTTATGGCAGGTTATTTTAAGTGTCATTCGACTGTCTACTTTACCTGTTGGAGAAAAAAAAATTTGTATAGAAAAAAGATTGCATGCTCAGGCTGTGCACTGATTATCATGGCCTTAACAAAATAAAGGTATGCAATTCATATCCTCTACATATCATATCAGAGTTATTCCACCAACTGAAAGTAGCCATGATATATTCCAAGATTGATTTAAGGGGAGCCTACAATTCGAGAGGAGAGTGAAGACAGCATTCAACATTCATTCAGGCCACTATGAATACCTAGTGATGCCATTCGGTCTCTGCAATGCCCCAGTCATGTTTCAAGACTTCATTAACAATGTTCTCCGGGACTACCTAGGTAAATTTGCCAAGGTTATATTTTATTTATTCCCCTTATTGGGGCTTCATAGAACCCAGGTCCATCAGGTACTCATAAGTAAAATTTGCTGAGTAGAATTCACCAAATTTAGAGGAGAAAAGTAGTTCAAGTCCAGCCTGTTCCAGTCCAGTCTATTCCTATCTGCTACAATATAGCTCATGAGCAGACCCTATATAAGGCCCTCCAGCTTCTGTTACTCTGCTGAGCCTTTTACATGCCCCCAAGAACCCACAACGGATCCTTGATAGAGTTAATCCGTGATAAAAGCAATCAAATAAAAACTTTTAATTGCAAAAAATTTTAAATATTTAAAAAAAGCAAAATACGTAGGGTCATTAAAACTATAATGATCATATTCCACGCAAAATAAGCGAGCTTTTGATATCAAATGTAATCTCCCTATTCCTAAATGAATAATTATGTATTTACACTAACCAAGTGTCTAACCACCTCACCCCAATTAATGGGATCTATGTAGCCCTTCACAGAAACTAAGTGCCCAATATAATCTAGAAAGAAAGCTGGCGAATAAATTAACCCTACTGTATGTGCATGTGTATGTATGCATTAGGGAACGATAATAAGTAGCTCCAATGTGTCAGGGACTGATGTGAATGTGAAATATTCTCTGTTAAGGGCTACATAAAAACCTGTTAATAAATAATATTAAATGAATTATGATGGCATAAGAGAAAAACATAAGGATATGACACGATATACAAGCATAAATGGGGGGGGGGGTCTGGTCTTTTCTAAGGGCTACTGGGTTGTTGAGACATTGAGCCGGATTCAGAATAACGTCCCTCGACGTAAATACGTCCGTCAGATGCCGATGACAGTTACTGCGCATGCGTAGTAACTATTTTACGTAATCTACGTATCGTTTTGCTACGCAGATTGCGTATATGTGGTCTTAAAGACCGCATATACGCAATTTACGTAACGAAACGATACGTAGATTACGTAAAATAGTTACTACGCATGCGCAGTAACTGTCATCGGCATCTGACGGACGTATTTCCGTCGAGGGACGTTATTCTGGATCCGGCCCATTGTAGCAACAAGTGGTGCTGTGTGGTGTAACGCTCCAATAGATAAATATTGATAAATATATGAGTCATGGTGCTTGATATCAGAGGTGCCCCTGGAGAGAAATACTGAAATACTGAGAACGTTTGAATAAGCAGTCTAATAAAGAATTAGCAGTGATACAAAGGGTTAACATTTTTTATCTACTGATGAGTATAGAAGAATTTTCATATGAACAGGGGAGTATATAAGGAAACAACCAAAGGAGTTCTGGATTACACAAAATTAATTGTAAGTGCGTTAGTGTGCCTGATATAATGGATGCAGTATTTGACTGCTAATATTGCTAGGTAAGGGTTATAAGGTGATTGCAAAAACAAGAGTCAGTATAAATAGATTAAAAAGATCAGCTCTGCGTTTATATGAACATGGAATAATTGGTGTTTTCATTTAGGCCATTGGGAGCAAGAGAGCCCATTTGGAAGATCATCTTTGCTTCCTTCTGTAAGAATTTGTCCCAGTCATCCCCTCTTTTATGCTTATGGGCCTTCAATATAGTGAAGGCTTTTAGGACCAGAGAATTGCCTTTATAGAATTTTAAAAAGTGCATGGCAACTGGTGTGTCTTCATGTTCTCCCTATCCCTAGTTGCATTTTTTATTGATCTGAGGTGTTCCAAAATACTAAATATATTTTTTGTGTTGCCTTGGCTATATACAAGAGATCACAGGGGCAGCAGATGACTCCCATAGATTCTCTCTTATTTAATTCATTCCAAACAGCATCCATGTGCTTTTTTTTTTTGTTTTCTAGTGTTAAAAAGGTACTATGATGTTGGCAATAGAGAATGATTGCCCATCAAGATGACCTTATTGCCCATAAAGAATGGAAGCACTGACTGGAGGGGACAGTCCACATGATCACAATACTCACTGATCATATAAATCTTGCTTTCATTGAATCAGCTAATCTACTAAATCCCAGGAAGGCCAGATGGGCCTTGTTCTTTACCTGTTCTGAGCTTATCATCACTTTCACTTTCAAGACTCTTTCCACAACAAACATGGCCCCTCCCTGCCACTATTACCAGTTTTTCTTAGTACTTCCATTAATGCTGGATTTACACAAGATCCCAATGAATGCTTACAGTGAGCTCGAGATCAAACTCTTCAACAAAGACCTCCCAATCACTTGTTTGTACCTGAGGTCCTGAGTAAGGCAGTAATAATTGAATCACATGCAAGGAGAGCTGCAGAGCATCCCGGTCCCCAGAAAACACTGGTACCAATGAATAAATCTCAATGATCAGTGCATATTGGTCCTTTAAAACCACTGTCTATTTCTAGATGAACTTTGACCAGTCTATCTAAGGATTTTGTAATAGATCTTCCTGGATCCAAGACTGTACTACCATCTGGATTGTGGTAGACTGATTTAGTAAGCTGGTCTATTTTGTTCCTCTGCATGGTCAAACATATGTTTAAACTTCATGGACTGTCTGTCCATAAAGTTACTTAAGGTGAATGTCAGCCTGATGTTGGGTCTCATGAGCAAACAGAGTAGGTCAACCACATGCTGGAGCAATAGCTCTGTTGTTACTCATCCAGGCTCCAGGATGACTGAGCTTCCAACTTGCCATTCTTTAGTGTATCACTCTTGGACAGGCTCAATCACTTGTTGTTTTCCATGGCAGATATCTTGCTCTTTTAAAGTCAGTGACAGAGTATGTAATTTATGCATTCGAAATTGGACCCACTCAGACTGAAACTTCCTCGCAGCATATGAATGTCAAAAACCTTCCATTCTTCCCTGCTTAAGCCATTGTGAACTTTCATAAGATTTTGTTCTACTTCCCAGCCTCAGCACCTCCTATCATTGTTAATGGGCAAGTAGAAATTGTAGTGGAAACTATTTTGGACAAAAAAATTTTTGGGATCGCCCTTTTTATCTTGTACACTGAAAGGGTTAGTTGCCAAAGATTACCATTCTGAAAAAGCCATCAAGGACTTTTGCAAGAAGTTTCACAATAAATACAGTCTTAGGGCTTCTTTAACCATGAAGGGGCATGCTGCATGTAGCAGTAGGTGTCCCAGAGTGACACATTCTCCTTTCTGACTCAGGCATCGCCACCACTGACTGCATTAATGTCTGTCTCTTAGCAACAAGCAACTAACATTCCAGCTATACTTGCCAAATCTGCCATCATGTCAAGGAGACTCCTGATGCAGACTTCAGTACTCATGGGAATGCCATCTGAACAACCCCCCCTGCCCCCTTTCACACACACACACAATTTACCCTGCGGTTAAATGTTTTTTATATCAAGCAACCCAACCACCATTTACCTGACTAATTTACAAGTGCATATTTTGACCATGACTGCTTCATCCAATTCTTCTCCTGATTCATGCAAAAACCTCCTTTGTGTTTGGCAAAGACAAGAATCGAGTCTGGACTGGCCATCTGGCACATCTAGCAAATGCCAATGCCGATATAGTATGGGCAGATCGAGGGCTACAAGCCACTGTAAAAGTATGGCTACAGCAATTCTCAACAACTTTCAGGCTTGTTTAGTGCTGCTGCATGCCAAGAATCACAGTGACCCGAACCTCTGCAGAGAAAGATAATAGGTAATTTTACCCTGTTTGGATGGTCTTTGGAAGTTATAGGATGGTAAATGCAAGCTTGCCATATGGAACATTTTGTCTTCCAATGATGAGTATATAGAAACCTTCTTTATCATCTTCATATTATTTTTATTATTATTATTATTATTATTATTATTATTATTATTATGCACTATACATAAAGTTATCACATGATATATATTTCTATTGCCTTGACAAATAATTTATTTTTATCTAGATTTAGATTGATTATATTGTGCTTTGTAAATACTAAAATGGTGTGTGAATCTTGTCACTAGGAGTTATTGTTCTTGATGTTTTATGTAGTATATATTTCCTATCAGCATGCAACAATATTGTGCATGAACTCAAATACCAGGGCAGATATTTTTTTGTATCAAACTAGCCCAGGTTAGAAAAGTGCATACAGTTACAGGATCCTTCCAGGAGATTGTTTCAGCAGACGCAGGTGTGCATCATGGATTTAGTGTTGTATCTGCATCTTGGTCTGCTGTAGGATTTTGTTAACAGTCTCATCGGGAGTTAACTCTAAAGAGAATGGGACAAGTATGTACCCAGCTTTACAGTACTTGAACAATGTGTGTGTTGGGGATGAGGGGACATGATGAAACATTTATTAGCAACGTTCCTACGGAGCTTGTCATCTTTAGCTAAACAGTTAACAAGTATGACCAATCACAGGCCGGGCAGTGCCATCACAACCAGCACGGGCGAAGTACGCATGCATCGACACACAAGCTGCCCGCATGCACCGTTTTAATGATTTTGCCACCGAAACTTTTCAAACTTGGAAAATCTGTCGAAAAGAGGTGCCGGTGCTTTCTATAACAAAAAAAGCACTGGCTATAGGTACTGGTGACTATAGATGCCATTTTTGCCTGCCATTTACCTATTATTAACATATTACTAGGATTATAGATAGAAAGGGAGCATATCAAACAAAGCTTTATTAGTAAAATAAGTCTTTTTTTTCAATTTTTTTTTTTATTGTTGAAGGGGTGAACCTTTTTTCCATGAACTCCATGGCTTTCATTTCCAAAGTACAAAATAGGCAAATTGGCACCAAACTGATTTGGTAAATAGTAAAGTAAATGGTAACATTCAAGGACGCTTGCACAATGGCGGATAGGCTATTTCAGTGTTGGGCCTCGCACATGTATGGATAGGCTCTTCCATTGTTCGGAAAATCTATTCCATTACTTTGTGCCCCTTCACCCTTCCTCCTTATAGCATGCCTTCTTACAGTGCATCTGAACATACTGCTCACAATAGAATACAGCAAGGGCTTCTTTTGTTTATGTATGTAACTGTGCTGGCTAAGAAGAGGCTTACTATTTACTTTTAAAAGTAGAGTGGTAGGAACCAATGTGGCAGAGCTGTAATTTTCCTTAACAAGGACTGCTGGAAGCCTGGAAATATCAAACCCCTTCTCTTAACATGGCCAACCAGTATCAATTGGATCCAATGTTTTAAATATCTCCAATATGAAGCAATTGATAATAGATAAGCAGTGTGAGTCTCCTATTGTCCTATAAGTACTGTCAATATCATTACTATTGTTCATATTTTCTTTGTTATCATTGTGAAATAAAAATGGATATACATACAATTGATTAATAGAAACACAACAAATACAAACATGCAAAAAAGATATTTATGCAGCATCAAGAGAGATCTGTTCCCACTTAAAATGGGGAAAGAATAGAAATCTGGATAATGCAGGTGGCGTAAAACACACCTTTCCTGTAGTTGAAACAATAAATTTCTTCCTCTTCCTGTTCGAACATATTAGGAAAAAATCTCACAGCATTTCACAGATAACGTTACGTTAACACCACTCATAGCAGAGCATAACACAAAAAACAAGCGATATCCACTTTAGAGACATCTTAATCTAATCTTTAGTTACTTATAAAGAAATTCAATATATATAAATAACTATTTAAAAGGTAGTTCATTAAGGATCAGATTTACTAAGCTGCAGGTTTGGAAAAGTAGAAATGTTGCCCATAGCAACCAATCAGATTTTAGCTGACATTCTCTATTATGTAAAAAGAAAGTGAGAGCTACTTTAGAATCTGATTGGTTGCTGTAGGCAACATCTCCACTTTTCCAAACTCGCAGATTAGTAAATCTGGCCCTAGGAGTGTGATTTTAAAATGTTACATTATAGGCAATAGTAGACACTAGTCTATGTATGTGCTTCAGAGACCTAAAAATCTAATTTAATTGACTTTCATATACAAACAAAGAAATACCTATTGTCACAGACTACTGTTATTGCTGTAGATCTTTATGAAGACAAGTTTCAAAGTGTGCTGTAAGTATGAAATTAATACAACAATTAAATATTTTAAGAATTATGGACCGGATCCAGAAGTTCATATGACAGTGTACTTATGCATCCCGAATGCATACCGGTCCAATGAGGAAATTGCATTGATGTATAGGCACAGGTAAAAATTTTATTCACCATTACACTACAAAATGGCACAAAAACTATAAAATAGGTATTAGGTAAATAGGTATAATTTTTTTATTTAACATTTATTCCACCTCAGTATAAAGAAATGTATTATTTTTCAGTGGAGAGAAAAATTAAGTTCTTTTAGAAAGTTTTCAAATCTAAGAGTCTTAACAATAAATAAATAAATAAGCAAACAAACAAATTAATTAATAATGGAAGTACAGAAGTATTCTAAGAAAAATGAATCACCAAACTGAATTTAGCTGATCCTATGTTGTATTCTCTTCCCTACAAGAAGTTTCAGGAAGCCCAAAATGAATGACCAAAATAAAAAATGACAGCAAGGAAAATTTGTGAACAACAAACTTAATCCAGGTGACCATCTGTGTGACAGTTGTGTGAGTTGTCTGTGCAGTCTAAAGTTTGAAAGTTTGTTCCTGAAAATATATATTTATAGTATTAAACTAAAATCTATTATGGATATTGCTAAAAAATCATTTGTGCATATTAACCAAACACACATACTTTTTAAGTTCACATTATAACAGTAACATTGTGTGAAATAAACAGTTACAGATAGATGAATGAAAAACACTACACAGATTTATCACTGTTCTCTGTGTAATTATTTTAAATATGGCAGTAATTAAAGTTTTAGAAAAAAAATCTTTATTTTGTATGTCATGGTAATTTTTCTGTTTCTAATTATATGACATACCAAAGTATGGAGGCCCAGATATTATTCCATAACCCCGACGCCGAGGAACACTCGCCTCTGGCCCTGAAATCTAGAGCTGAGCTTTCCCCCACCCCACCAAACATCCCAGTCATAGCTAAAAAATGTCAAAAAATAACAAGAGGCCTCATAACAGCAGTAAGAAAACACATCATAGGCTAGCTAATACGCAACTTCTACAATAAAGAGGGAACAAACAGGTTAAACTGTAGAATTGTTAAATGAGTTTCAAATACATGAAAGATAGTTGTATGACAGATATCAACACACTCAATCACAAATAGTATGGTTATCTAGATTTCAATAAGAATCATATATGATATACAAGTACAACAGATCACTTTAAAAAGATTTGCATACTGAATGTGTCTATAACAACATTACCAAAATGCATGATGATACTGACAAAGTTTAAAGAAGCATAAAGTAACATAAGTAAACCATTGTGTAATTTCTAATCTCCCAGTTCTGATGACTTAATCAAATTATAGTAACAGAACAGTTAAAATACACTTTGCTCATCAGATAACAATTTTTGCTTCATTGCTGCTATGTTTAAACTATTTCTTAATAAAGTTTAAAAACAAAATAAAGAATAGTTACTGAGATTCAGGATACATATAAAATAGCTATATTTATAAGAGCAAATAATGTTAAGTAAATTTATGCTGTATCAGTGACAAACATTTCAATGTACTAAATATCAAAAGCATATTTTGAGTAACTTATCTAAAGCCTGATCTGAAGAGATTACACATTCAAGGAAATTTTTCCAAAGAAAAGACTGATGGTGGAGGACATATACAGTAGATGTAAATACTTGGTCTGGTGTAAAACCTTAACCTATATAATATGAACCCTCTACTCTTTTAAATTAACACAATTTTGAGTACTGGCTCATTTTCATAATAAAACATGTACAGTGTGATCCTAAAGCAGAATTTAAATCTTTATAACCAAACTTGGAAAAATATTAATCATACCTACTACTAGAAACCATCCAAAAATCTACCTCCAGTGTTACAATGTTGGTCTACATTATAAAGCATGTAGCAATATAAAGCATAGTAGCAGTCTTACCTTGGCTTGCAGTGCTGAAACATATGTGGCCTGTGTGAGACAGGAGCAAAAATAAAATGTATATCATACCCCAAGGTATGTCCATAGAAAACATTGTGTGACAATAAAAATGTATCTCTAGCTAATTTGCTGCCAAAAAAATAAAAATTATGATCAGTTTTGCCTAACTGCTAAGCTGTCAAGCATTTTTAACAATCCAATCCAAAAAGTGGTACAGAATGTTTTTATAAGATGTTTTCTGTAGTACAGAAACCCAATTTCTATTAATTGCAAACTGTGCTACATTGCACAATGGAAGCTACATTTGCACATAGTTTACTTCTGTGGCATTTTCATGTAGCCACATTCTGTACTAAATAAAGATGTCATTTCTGTGCATTGTAGCTGTTAAAAAAAGATGCAAGATGTGACAAAAGTCACATATAGCATAAAAATATAAATCATTTTGATATTTGCACAATAAAAACATTTAAGTAGATGATTGAAAATGTAAAATGCTGTAGCTTTTCATCTCCCTCTACCACAAATAAAAAAAATAGATAAAAAATAGATCTGTAGGGTAATGAGGAGAGAAGTGTTGTCTGTTAAAGAGAGCTTGAAAATACTGAAAAGATAGAAAGAAACCTCCCCCCTCACCAGCTGCAACACACAAAGGTTCCTACTGGAGAAGAGGAAGGAGAGTGGAGAAGGAGGGAGGAAAAGAGGAGGGGGAGAAAGAGAAGAGGGGGATAAGGAGGGAGGTATGCTCCTCCTATACAGTTTTCCTTTCCATAGATGCACTGCCAATTTTCCTCAGGATGTTATTTAGGCATTAAATTGTCAGCTCAGTTTTTGTGTGTGTAAACTAAATCACAATGCTTGATGTTTAATGTACTGGAGGTTCGCTATTTCTGCAACCTAAGTTGCCAGCTAGGTTTCTGTTTTTATAAATAGATTACAAGATTGTAAATCCCATTCTATTTGTTTCATAAACTTTCAACTTCATTACTGGTCCTTATTGAATTAGATTTCCAACTATGTTCCCTCCATTTACTATGTAGGTGCAGCTGAAATTCTCAGTGTGTGGCACAAAAAAGCAACAGTTTTAAGATTGTATTTATCATTCAATATTTGCCAAGAGAGAGAGGTTTACATATTAGAACTAGTCCTTTGCCTTGATTAAAAGAAAAGAATTAAAATACAGAGAAGATCTTTATATGAACTGAATACATAAATAAAATGTGAAACATTAGCTTGCATAATTATTTGTTTTATATCATTTCAACTATAACAAAAGCAAGTTTTTCCAGATGGTCCCGGATATGTTGTTTGGTTGACTAATGGGACAATAATTCAGTATCAGCATGGAAATAAAAATTAAAATATTATGGACCACAGTGCGAGCTGGGCAACATTTTGTAGACAAAAGTATTTGCTAATAGTTAAAGAGTTTAATAAATGTTTACCTTAAGCACTTAATTTGTCTGATGTACATACTACAGTGGGAGACCTAACTCAAGAGAGATCTGCCAGGAGCAGAGGCTAAAGGTCACGGGAAGGAGATATTCATTCTGCAGCTGATTCTAATTACACATTTCCTTTGCTTGATTTACTACCATTGAAACTGAATTATATAGGGAATTAAGAAGTAGTTACTTCAAGTCACTTTAAGCACAAAATATATCGAAAGCATTCATATGGGTTGCAAAACAAACATAGTTTACATGCAAAAATATAATAATTATGAGCTAAATTTTAAAAATAATAATACACTTTAAAACAGTCATGGTGCAATACCCTTTTATTCAAGCAAAACGGTGTTGATTCCATTCACTTTGGTACGCCTTAGTATTTTTAAAGTTTAAAGTTTTGCAACATTTTTGCTTGAATAAAAGGGTATTGCACCATGAAGCGCCCCCTGTCTCCTTTTGCTTTTTAGATTTCTGTGTGTTATCGGACACATATCTAAGGGGAGCTGCGGTCTACTCACGATCTGGTGAGCCACTGGTGGCCACTTATAAGGCTTCTCTGTTAGGTGGTCCTAACGCTAAACTTTAGAGTCCCAATTTGGGGTCACATATCAAATATCTTAGAAAGAAAAAACACAAACTGCAGAAAGTCCCAAATAATACAAATAGTAAAGTGTGCCAGTGATAACGCGATCACTGACTGTGCTTAAGAGGAGGATGTCAATCACTGACATCCATCCTCTTTCACTGCACTTTGTGGGGGCCCTGAAGCGGGACTGTCGT
>WWET01003169.1:0-12338 GCA_011038615.1 Limnodynastes dumerilii | reverse complement strand
GGCTATACCATGTTGATTGCAGGGGAGTCATATTTCATCTGTTGCAAACAGTACTAGTGTTGAGAGGTGATATTTCCCAGCCCAAGTCTAAATAACAGTGTAATAGTAAAGCTGGTCAGTATCTGTTTTCAGTAAGCTATTCAAAGATGTATTCCTGCATGCAAAGAATACAATTAAATTGACTCCCCCTGAAAACAACATGGTTTTGCTCAGGAGTAACTTTAGGTTCTTATTTTTAGAACTTTCTTAAGTGTGAATCAGGTCCCTATTTTCAAGCACTTACTTAAGTCTGAATCAGGCCCAATATTGCTTAGGGCTACACTTTCACCTATAAAAGGTATGAGTGCAGCTCAGAATGAGCCTCATAATCACAGATATTCGCAGGCAACAAGTTTTATAGTAACTAATTAAAGAGTGTATCTTCTCAAGACTATATTCCTCCGGCAAATGGACAAAGTAGATTAGAATTTATAGACTTTCAGCATACTTGAAGATTTTTTACATTATAATTGCTAGTAAGGAAAAGGCATACAAAGATGTCTGCGCTTTAAAGCCCCCTGCTTCTCTCCACATGTACCAAAAGGGTCAACAAAAATGTTCAGGGCAGTCTACAACAATATATAATGTCATTTTGTTTATTTCTTATCATAGCTGCTGTGTTGAATGAAGGGGGCACACCAGTAGTGCATGCAGCTCTTATTGGCTAGCTTGTCCTTTGCTCTTCACTTGATGTCAAAGAATTTCTTACTACAATGCTCCACAGTACATCTCAAAGAACTAACCATATTGACCTAGACAAACACTCACCCTAAAGCTTGTTTCTTTTGTTTGCAGCCATATTCCCTAACAGTGGTCAACCTTGGGATTATGTTCCTGATCAACACACAGTTCTCCCATCTTAAGAGGACTGACTATTGCAGCCTTTATTAATTTTGGTTCTCCTACTTTGCCTCCCACTAAACTCCCCTATCAACTGTTCAGAAAGCTTTTCGTCATTTACCTTCATACCAGCCTTCCCTAAAATCTCCCCTTTCTCCTCTTCTCTCCTCTGATTCACATAACTCTAAAGGAAATAACATGTAATTAAACACACATCAGGAAAACACATGAAAAAGTAATGTAGACATAGCTTATCTAGATTTTATAGTAAAGCTTTTGACACTGTGCCACATCGCAGACTGTTAAATAAGCTGGAAACTTTGGAACTGGACTTAAAGATATTTGCATGGAGACGATCTTAGTTACAGGATAGACAACAGCGGATTGTAGTAAATGGAATTCCTTCTGAGGATGATAAGGTAATGTTAGAGGTGAACCCCCACCTGGACCTTCTGCGAGGGGGTCCTGACAATGATCTTCCCTCTGTCAAAAATATATCTCTAGCAACCGGTTGGAGAAGTCAAGTGAGACACGTCATCTGAGTCTGCAGCAAGAGTTCTAGTTTATTGTTACAAGTGAAGCTCCTTTATAGTGAGCTTGTCTGATACATTAGTATTAAGAAATTAAACAAAGAAGAATGGTAATATTCATGCATAAGCTTGCTCAGGGACACAGGTGCAGGGAGGACATTTCACTCCTATGACTCCCACAGCCCTATCTTGCAACAGTTTCTGGAACAACCTTGAATCTCACGATTTGTAATAAACGCTTAATTCTGCTAAAATCAGATTCTTACAGATACATGCAGTTCTCAAGAAACGAAACTTAGAGATAGAGTACAAGATGGAGGAGACACAAAATGGAGTTTACTTTATGTATTACTTTCACCTGCTTCTCTCAGTAACCAGTGGAGCACCCCAGAGTTCTGTACTTGGACCAGTACTATTTAATATCTTTATAGGTGACATCGCCTGTGGTATTGAGGGGAAAATATGCCTTTTTGTAGATGACACAAAGACATGTAACAGGGTAGACATGCCAGGAGGGGTACAGAAAGTGAAGGATGATCTAGGTAGACTGAAGGAATGGTTAAGAGTGTGGCAACTGCAGTGTAATGCCAATGGGGTAGATCCAGAACTATATCCGTCTTCCATAGACGGACGTAATTCAATGAACAATAGCTACTGCGCTTGCGTGGTAGCTATTGTACGTAATCTGCGTATCGTTTCGATACGTAGATTGCGTATATGCTGTCTAAAAGACCGCATATACGCAATCTACATATCGAAACGATACGCAGATTACGTACAATAGCTACTACGCATGTGCAGTAGCTATTGTTCATTGAATTGCGTCCGTCTATGGAAGACGGACGTAGTTCTGGATCCGGCCCAATAAGTGCAAAATCATGCTCTTGGAGCACAAAATTCCAAAAGCTCAATATATCATTAATGGCACTACATTAGAAACTACTGCAGAGGAAAGGGATCTAGGAGTCATTATTTTATGTTACTTAAAGGTAGCCAAGCAATGTAACAAAGCAATGAGAAAGGAAAGTCAGATGCTTGGTTGCATAGGGAGAGGAATTAGTAGCAGAAAGACGTAGTGATGCCCCTTTATAGATCGTTGGTACAACCTCACCTAGAATACTGTATTCAGTTCTGGAGGCCATATCTCCAGAAAGACATAAATGCATTAGAGACAAAATAAATTAGAGACTGTGCAAAGAACAGAAACTAAAATGGTCCATGGACTGTTTCACAAAACATACCAAGAAAGGCTAGAGGAACTAAACACGTATAGCTTGGAGCAGAGAAAGGAGAGGGGGGGATATGATAGCAACTTTCAAATATATCAAGGGTTGTGAACAGCTAGAGGAGGGTGGCATTTTTCGAGGGAAGAGGTGTAATAGAACACAAGGTCATGAATATAAATTTGAGGGTAGTAGATTCAGAGGAAATGTGAGGAAAAATGACTTCACTGAAAGGGTGATAGATAAGTGGAGTAGCCTCCCATCTGAGGTGGTTGAGGCTAACACAGTAGAACAGTTTAAACATGCTTGGGATAAATATAAGGACAGGGCCTTAACTAGGGTGGTGCGAGCGGTGCCACCGCCCAGAGCGCAAGGAGAGGAGTGAGCGCAATTGAACTCATCCCTAATTACAGCAGACTCTGCACTGGCAAGCTCAGAGTGACTCCCTGACACTAAACTGTCAGCCTAACATGTGCTCCAGCGCCCGGCTCTCCTGCACTGCTCTCATGACGTTTTACAGTCACATAAGCTTCACTCCGGCTCTCCTGCACTGCTATTGGGACATTTCACAGATAATCTTCTCATTATGTGAAGTTTATCTGTGAAATATCCCAATAGCAGTGCAGGGAACTGGAGAGAAGCTTATCTGACTGTAAAACGTCATGAGAGCAGTGCTAGGGAGCCAGGCTTCCGAGTACGTCAGGCTGACAGATATATCGTGCTTTGGCTCCCCTGCACTGCACTTATGACCTATAACAGTCAAATAAGCTTCTCTCCGGCTCCCCTGCACTGCTGTCATAATGACTGTCATGATGTAATAGGTCATGAGAGCAGTGAAGGGAGCCTTCTAGCAGGCAAGAGATTCAGGAATGTCAGACTAACATGAAAGCTGCTTTTACTGTAAGTAACTACTCCGGATTCAGAGACAACATTTTCTATATGGAGAAATACAGTTCATCTCAAACAGTGTCAATAAAAAGGTTTCTTATCGGGTTAGATTAGGTACACTGTAAGTGTGTGTGTGTGTATGTATGTATGTATGTATATATATATATATCTTCATGGTGTAATATATTTATTGTTCCAAAAGAAGACAGAAAGATTAAAAGATTGGCTGCGTACCACAATGCAGTGGAACCTCAATTAAGTGGTTCAAACACGTGTGTGAGCGTGTATCAGCGTTACCTCTATAGCATGGAGAGCAGGCGGCGCTTAGTCCCGGAGTCTCCCAGCGTCCTGGTAAGTTGGGTCAGCACTTGCTATGAACACTTGCAGCTGGTTGCAGGCAGACGGGTGGAGGCAGCTGTTGATGAACGCCCCGCCCCTACGCGTTTCATTTATAATCATACATTTTCCAAGGCAAAAAGCGTAAAATACTGTGATATAAATTAGACTAAAAAATCAATTTTTTAAAACAACAATTAATTGGCAGGTTACTAAACATATTGGTGTGCCTCCAAATAGAGGTAGCTGAACCCAGGCAAATGTTTTTTTATATAATAAATAACCTTACATGACGACAAAAAATTAATTAAATGTCAATTAAAAACTGACAAACTCTCTAAAACGAATTCAACTATTCTTCCAAAAAGACAGTCTCCCAAAACCAGGTGGGTTTTAATCCAGAAAAGGGGTAAGCTCAAAGCTTTCATTAAGTCCCCCAGGGCTAATCATGTTAAGTGCAGAGATCCAGAAGCATTCCCCATGTTCTATGGCACGAATTGTAAAGCCATCTATCTGTCCCCTGTGGGCTGTCGCAAAATGACGGGAGACCGTGTGAGAGCTATTTTTGTTCATGATATTTCGATAATGCTCTAAAGCACGGATCTTTAGTGGCCGCTTTGTTTTACCAATATACGATTTTCTACATTTACATTGAAGTAAATAAACTACATAAGTCGTAAGACAGTTAGTAAAATCTTTAATCACGTACTTGGGCGTTCCACTCGAATTAGAGAAAGTTTTTTCTTTTGATATATACTTGCAAATTTTGCAACAACCACAGGGATGGCAACCCTTTGGTTTCGGTAGGGACCCCTGTTTTTTTGGGGAAACAGTCAAAAGGCTAGGAGCTAGTAGGGACTTAAGATTTTTGGCCCTCCTAAATTTCACACTAGGCTGAACTGGTAGAACTGGTCCCAAAATTGGATCTAATCTTAAAACTGACCAATGTTTAGCCATGATCCCTTTTATTTCACCACCTAATTTATTACAATCGGTGACTAAAGGGCAATCAATGCAACCACCTTTGCTCAATACAAGGACTTTAGGTCTGGCGGAATCCTTATACGTCAATAGAGAGAGTCTATCAGTAGCAAAAGCTTTCTGGTTACTCTGTTCTATGAGGGATTCAGGATAATGCCGTTCAAGAAACCGGATTTGTAAACTTCGGCCTGTGTCACAAAATCCGTAATGGAAGAACAATTACGTTGCAGCCACAAGAATTGCGAGTATGGAACATTGTCCTTCCATTTCTTATAGTGGCAGCTCCCACACTCCAAATAAGAATTGCTATCCACTTCCTTGAAAAATGTGCAAGTTATTACTGTGTCTTCTGGATTCTCCGTATTGTTCTATCCTATTCCAGGCTGTTGCAACTTGTTACAATTGTGGTTTATTTCCAGAACTGTTTATTTCTTGCCATTTATTGTGGTTTTTGATTAGAGTATATTTACTCAACATGCAGTTTCGTGCAGCTAATTTACTAGGACTTCGTTCTGCTGAATTATCCAAGTTCAATGTTTTTTCCAATCCAGAAGAGATTAATGATGCGATTGAAATAACAGATACATGGAGAGGGGATTTGTTGAGACTAGAGAAGCTTCTGATTAGAGAATTTAAAACCTATTGGGATATTAAGATTCTTGATAGCTATGTTGCTAGTAACAAACTTCCTAGGGGTCTAAGACTTTTAAAAGAACCTGCTTATTATGTCACAAATGATTCATTTGTAACTGAGTGGCATCGTATTTTAGATACATGTTCTTTGGAACTGATTAAAATTATTTTAAGAGAAAAGCACCTTGAATCTTTACAGATTGAGAAAGATTTATCAATTTATAATGAGAAATTTTCTATATTTTTAAATGATGAGGAATTTATTCAGGCAAAAATTGATTTAGAAACCAAGATAGCTAAAATAGAAGATAATGTAATTAAAACTAAATGGGGAAATACCAACGGGATCTGAGGGATTATCAATCTAATATAGTTAGGACTTGGATGAAAGACAAACCACAAAAGATTAGTTTTAACAAATTAGGTCATCCAGGGGGCCAATCAAATCAAGTACAATTTAATAAATCCTGTAATACTAATAGGAATACTAATCCCAATTCTATTAGTAATAAAAAATCGGGTAGAAATAAGAACAATCCTAATTTTATTAAAGTTAATTCAGCACAACAGATGTCCCGTTTACCTTCAACTGCTGATAAAGGAATGAGTGGACAGGCTTTAAGACCTGAACAAAATAAAAATTGGATTAAGGTGACTGGGAAAAATGGTGGGATAGGTGGAAAAAGGAATAGAGCTCCTGATATTTATTATATAATAAATTTGAGATTCTGTCTACGAACCCGGATTCAATTTCAGGGTCCTCATTACCTAGCACTTCTACTAACTGTGTACCCAATTCAGTGTCCCCCCCAATGGTCGGAGAATCCTTTTTTATTGAAGGGCCAAGCACAAGAATCACTGAATCGGGAAAGAATAAATCCAGTGGAATCCCTTCCACAAACTCTGTCCAAAAAAAGACAGTTAGAAGGGGTAAACGAGGATCAAAACGAAGTGCCGTTGCCTCCAGTCAAAAAGAAAACAATTTAGTGAATAAGGGTATCTTTAATTTATCATCAGTAGCATTAACTAAAACACAGTTAAAGCTTACTTCAGAGAGGGCTGTCCTTTGCTCCTACTTGCCCCCCAAATAGGTTTAATCTTATGATAGATGTCCTTAAATTTACACGGCATCTAACTTTAAAGCGACACTTTATTAAAAATGATAAAAAAATCTCTGACCACTGATACTCTTACTTCCCAGACTTTACCAAATATTACTGGTTTAAAACCAAAGTCAAAATTCTATCCCTTGGAGTCAAGGGGCTCCTATGTGGAATTGTTCACAGAGTTGGTGAGAAAGGATTTAGATTCCTTGAATTATGATGTTCCTAAACAGGGGTCTAATTTGAACAGTTGGGAAAGAAAGGCTATAAAAGAACTAATGGCTAATTCCAGTCTGGTTCTAAAAAAGGCTGATAAAGGGGGAGGGATAGCGATGCTAAATAGGGAGTATTATGTGAAAGAGTCCCTACGCCTTTTGGGCGATCAGGAATCATATCAGGTCCTTAAAACAAATCCAACAGAAGTTTTTGTTGAGAACCTACAGAAACTACTTCTAGAAGGGCTAACAAAAAAGTGTATTTGTAAGGACGAATTTGACTTTTTGTTAAATAGGTGTCCTAGAGTCGTTAAATTTTATCACCTCCCCAAGCTGCATAAAGACAGACTCAATCCCCCAGGCAGACCTATTGTCTCAGGGATTGAGTCTGTCTCAGCAAGGTTGTCTGAATTTGTAGACATCCATATCAAAAAATATGTATCATGCCTGGAGTCTTTTGTTAAGGACTCTACCCAGGTTTTGAAGATTTTATCTTATATTATATACTTCTATTCCACATCAAAATGGTTTAGACGTACTTAGGACTGTGTTAACTGGGGATCCTTTGGTATCAGATGATTTGGCCGATTTCTTGGTAGAATGTGCAAAGTTTGTGTTACAGAAAAACTATTTTTCTTTCCTTGAGAAATTGTACCTTCAAATCAAGGGGACGGCAATGGGGACAATTTTTGCTCCCAGCTTCGCAAATATATATCCCGGAAGCTGGGAGCAAGAATCTCAATGTGAAAACAGCAAAACAATACAAAATTATGAATTTATTTAAGCAAATAATTATTCAAAAATGTTTATTGTGTATATGTATTGCAAGAGTGCTGAGGTGCCTTTTTTGCATCTGTGTAAATTCCCCATACCTTGCAGCACCTGCTCCATATTGCCTTATAAATTGATTTGAGCAACCTCCATTTTGGATATATATATATATATATATATATATCTGAAAAAGAAAAAGATAGGGGGCGCTTTATTGTTCCAAATGACAACAGAAGGATTAAAAGATTGGCTGCGTACCACAGAGCAGTGGAACCTCAATTAGGTGGTTCAAACACGTGTGTCAGCATATATCAGCGTTACCGCTATAGCGTGGAGAGCAGGCGGCGCTTAGTCCCGAAGTCTCCCAGCGTCCTGGTAAGTTAGATCAGCACTCGCTCAAAACACTTGCGGCTGGTAGCAGGCAGACGGATGGAGGCAGCTGATGATGAACGCCTCGCTCTACGCGTTTTGTCTCCAATAAACTTCGTCAGGGGGTGTGTTTGGTACCAGATGATTTGGCTGATTTCTTGGTAGAATGTGCAAAGTTTGTGTTACAGAAAAATTACTTCTCTTTCCTTGAGAAATTGTATCTTCAAATCAAGGGGACAGCAATGGGGACGAATTTCGCTCCCAGCTTCGCGAATATATACCTCGGAAGCTGGAAGCGAGAATTAGTCTACCCCCATGAATCTTTCTCCAAAATCAAACTTTTTAAATGGTATATCGATGATGTACTCCTTGTGTGGGATGGTTCCCCAGAGGAGTTTGAGGTTTTCACAGAGAGCCTCAACATCAATACATATGGTTTGAGGTTCACTTCGAAATTCGGAGGGAACCAAATAGAGTTTCTGGACCTCTGGTTGAGAGCTCCGGAGAATCCAGATGACACAGTTATAACTTGCACATTTTTCAAGGAAGTGGACAGCAACTCTTATTTGGAGTATGGGAGCTGCCACTATAAGAAATGGAAGGACAATGTTCCATACTCGCAATTCTTGCAGCTGCAACGTAATTGTTCTTCCATTATGGATTTTGTGACACAGGCCGAAGTTTACAAATCCCGTTTTTTTGAACAGCATTATCCTGAATCCCTCATAGAACAGAGTTACCAGAAAGCTTTTGCTACTGATAGACTCTCTCTATTGACGTATAAGGATTCCGCCAGACCCAAAGTCCTTGCATTCAGCAAAGGTGGTTGTATTGATTGCCCTTTAGTCACCGATTATAATAAATTAGGTGGAGAAATAAAAGGGATCATGGCTAAACATTGGTCAGTTTTAAAATTAGACCCAATTTTAGGACCAGTTTTACCAGTTCAGCCCAGCGTGAAAACAGGTGTTCCTACCGAAACCAAAGGATTGGCATCCCTGTGGTTGTTGCAAAATCTGCAAATACAAATCCAAAGAGAAAACCTTCTCTGATTCGAGTGGAGCGACCAAGTACATGATTAAAGATTTTACCAACTGTATTACGATTTATGTAGTATATCTACTTCAATGTAAATGTAGAAAATTGTACATTGGTAAAACAAAGCGGCCACTAAAGATCCGTGCTTTAGAGCATTATCGAAATATCGTGAACAAAAATAGCTCTCACGCGGTATCCCGTCATTTTGCGACAGTCCATGGAGGACAGATAGATGGCTTTTCGATCCGTGCCATAGAACATGTCACTATGGACAGTAGGGGTGGAGATCGTTTAAAGAAACTAGCTAGAAGGGAATGCTTCTGGATCTCCACACTTAACACGCTTAGCCCTGGGGGACTTCATGAAAGCTTTAATCTTACCCCTTTTTTGGATTAAAATTTACCCGGGATTGGGATTATGGTTTTAGGAGACTGGTTTTTTTTGAAAGAATAGTTTCATTAGTTTTAGAGAGTCTATTAACGGTTTAGTCTTCAATTAACTTTTTATTAACTTTTAGTAATGATATAAGGTTATTTTATTAGGACTTAATGAAAGCTTTGAGCTTACCCCTTTTCTGGATCAAAACCCACCTGGTTTTGGGAGACTGTCTTTTTGGAAGAATAGTTGAATTCGTTTTAGAGAGTTTGTCAGTTTTTAATTGACATTTAATTAATTTTTTGTCGTCATGTAAGGTTATTTATTATATAAAAAAACATTTGCCTGGGTTCAGCTACCTCTATTTGGAGGCACACCAATATGTTTAGTAACCTGCCAATTAATTGTTGTTTTAAAAAATTGATTTTTTAGTCTAATTTATATCACAGTATTTTACACTTTTTGCCTTGGAAAATGTATGATTATAAATGTATTAATTATAATTATTTTCCTTGAAGACCTAGTTCAGGTTCTTAAAATATTTTTAATAATAAAAAAATGTTTTAACATTCAATTCTAATCATAAATATAATGTATTTAATTATTATTTGATTATTTGGCTGTTTGTGCAAGTTTGGTGTGTCCCCATAGGTTATTTATTGATTTTAATTGTATATCTCTTATATATTGTTATTCTGTATCAATCTATGTTTATTATTGTATTTATTTGTGCTTTAGATTTATAACCAATTCTTGTTAGCGCTAATTGGTGTCTTAAAAGTTTTATTTAAGCAAGTTGACACTAATGAGTTAAACTGTGAATTCTCTTATTACTTGTCAGTTTTAGTTTTAACCTCAAGCACGTTTGTTAGAGCCCTGGTGTTGTTTGTTTACGGTTGTATCCGGGGTAACAAGTTCTCTAGCATAAAAAAAACTCTGACACGTCACACATACACACCCCCTGACAAAGTCTATTGGAGACGAAACGCGTAGGGGCGGGGCGTTCATCATCAGCTGCCTCCATCCGTCTGCCTGCTACCAGTCGCAAGTGTTCAGAGCAAGTGCTGACCCAACTTACCAGGACGCTGGGAGACTCCGGGACTAAGCGCCGCCTGCTCTCCATGCTATAGCGGTAACGCTGATACACGCTCACACACGTGTTTGAACCACTTAATTTAGGTTCCACTGCATTGTGGTACGCAGCCAATCTTTTAATCTTTCTATCTTCTTTTGGAACAATAAATATATTACACCATGAAGCTCCCCCTATCTTTTTTTTTTTTTTTCAGATGATTTATAAAGACTGGATTTGGACCAGTTATATATAGGGGAGCTGCAATTGTATTCTGTTTGGATACTGTCTGGTGTATTACAACGACTTGGAACTTTTGCACGCAATCTGTGGTCAATAGAGCACGCCTATTTGTCTTTTTGTATATATATATATATATATATATAGTGTAAAAACTGACATATAAGCTTCACTTAGTGAGAAGAACATCATAAATGATTAAAATTAAGAGTGAAGTTTGTCATTAAATTATCATTTATATATGAAGCGCTTGTCATTAAATAAAGCTAATCTGTCAGTTGTCATTCATACTAGTGGAAGGCTTCAGGTATGAATGAAAATTCACAGATAAGCTTCACTTAATGATATATGCACTTAATATATGATAATGATAATTTATTGATAAATTTCACTTTTAATTGAATATTTAATATTTGGGGAGCTGCACATGTAACATTAAACATGTTTCTGATGAGGGGGTTGGGGGTGGTAGCATGTCTCCAAGGCCAGTCAGGCAGGATTATCAGTGGCCCCCCCAGATTGAAAAATGTAAAAAAAATAAGAAAATGAGAAAAAAAGAGGTGCCGTGAAAGGGGCATGGCTTAGCGGCGATGTGATCCGGACTGACATGGAGGAAGATGGTCCTGGCCTGTGCTCCAATAGGAAAGCAGGTGGAAATGGTAAATGGGTCACTATAAATACAACAGTGCTTATGCACTGACACAGGCTCTGTACATTGTGTAATGTGCTTGTGCCCTACTAATGCATTGTATACTGCTATTACTATTAGATCTGTTCCTTCAATATAAAACTACTATGTTACGGTGGGAAAGAAGTAACTTATAAATCACCTATAAAAGAAAATCAGAACAGGACTTATTACAGACAGTAACCAATGCATTTCCTTAATGTAGAATTTTTATTATTTTCAAATATACACATCATAAACTTCCTGCTTTCACAGAGAACATTAATGCAGGGTTGCCGACTCTCCGGAATATCCGGGAGACTCCCGAAATTTGGGCAGTTCTCCCGGTATCCCGGGAGAGCCTGCAAATCTCCCGCAAGAGACTTGAGGCCAGTGGTTTCATGGAAACCACGGCCTCAAATCCTGTCCCCCGCCTAACAACACTAGTATACTAAGCCCCGCCCCCGCTATCATTTCTAGCTTCCCTCTGTGATCTCCCGGAGGGAAGCTGTCAAAAGTCGGCAACCCTGCGTTAATGGACGTCTTAAGTCTCGGCAGTCAGATAGTACAACCATATTATCAGTATTGTCATTTTACATATGTTTTATTTTTTACAGTGCCATCATATTAAATAGATCTTTACAATTTTACACACATCAACCTCTGCCGCATTACAGTCTAATTCCCTAACAAACTCTCACACACACTCACACACACAGGCTAGGGGTAATTTTTGCCTCGTGCAGTATGCCAGTGTCAGGAGAAGAGCTTGGGCAGGACACGGCGGAGCTTATTTGCCGCGTTTTCGGGCTCCAAAATTTTGCAGCTATACTAATATACCCCACATGTATTACACGCATTGGAAACCCCCCTTTCAAAATCCTGCGTTTGCCACTGATTAGGGAACTGGCTAAAAAAGAAAGGATTCTGAGGAAAAGCAGAAAGAAAAGAAAGATATCAGGTTAAGGTTTACTTTAGGGATGAATGTGTGTGTGTGTGTGTGTGTGTGGGGGGGGGA
>WWET01003168.1:178254-191436 GCA_011038615.1 Limnodynastes dumerilii | reverse complement strand
CCATACTGTACAATTTAAATGGCTATCCCCGCCTCCCTGTTGTAAAACGAGCGCCCAGCCGACCGTCGTACTGAACGCACGCCCCTCGAGCGAAAAATTCGCACACCATACGACCGCTATACGCTCATGTCGTCCAGCCGACCGGAAGCTGTCATACTGGGCATGCGCAGTGCGAATTTTCGTACGAAAATACGCAAAAAACGGTCGTACGCTCGCTCGAATTCGGCCAATTTCGTAGCTCTGGATCAGGCCCTATGTGTATATATATGTATGTATAATATAAATATACCCCACATATACTGTGCTATTCCTAAAACCCTAATATAACCCACATGTACTTTTTAAATTGTGCAATCTCCAGACACCTAATATACCCTATATGTATTATGTCAAGAGGAGCATAAATTTGGTAAATAAATAAAATGGTAAAGTGTTATATAATGGCACTGAAAAAGGGAGCAACTGAACATAGTTATTAAATGGTAAATGGTTAGTTTGGAACAGCATAGACCACTTTATTATTTAATGTAATTACCAGAAATAATATACTTCTCTTTGGCTAGAAATACTCCTTAAAAATGCTATGATTTTTACTCTGGCAAATAAACATGTAGCACGACCACTGGAGCAGAGATATTCTATAGAAAATGTTTAAGACATAAAAGAGTTTTATATACTTTTTTGGATAAAGTTGAATAAATCAGTGCATGGACGATGCACCAAGAGATATAGCTAGTCAGACTGCCCCTAAGTACAATACTAGTTCCTCCAACACCCATTATGATGTGTGTGATGCCCTGAATGACAGGTGCTCCATGGCAGAGCTCAAAGGACTGGGTTCATCAATTTATCTCTGTGACCTAGGACTGTAGGACTGCAAGTGGGAACTCAGCAGGTATAATCCAGTACCCCTTGATTCCCCCGTTACCTGGATGCCTAGTGGCACACCCAGGGAGGGTTTCTCAGGTCTGTAACTGGGGGTGTGCAATAGGGGCAGTTGCCCAGGCAGTGACGCCTCAGAAATGATGGCACGCTTTACTATTCGTCCCATGCGTATGTATAGGAATGGGACTTTCTGTAGTTTTATTTTTAAATGTTTTTATTGAGTTTTTCATAAGATTACAAACATGTATATGTCAGTGAAATCAAGTACGATTGCAAAGAAGAATTTTACATACAGATTTCAGATACATCGACATATTGTACCATACAACCATTTAAAAAAAAAAAAGCAAAGAAGAAAAAAGAAAAACATAAAGATAAACAGGCTATCTACAAAATAAACATTTGGTTTGCCCCACTCTAAAATATTTGTCAACCCAAAACATCAAGTAAGTGACTTAAACCTCTATTCTTCTCTATCACTCTAATTCCATACTTATAAAAGAGCAACAATTTCTGTCATATCTAAATTTCATAATAAGAACCATGTTGTGGACTCAGTGTGAGTATATGCTTTTGTGTCTTGAGGCAAGGATTCAATGTATACTCCCCATTTCTTGTAAAATTTGTGTATACCCTTATCGACATTAGGTAAGGTAGCTCTGCATTCCATATACAATAAATCTAAAAGGGCAACTTCAACTTGTAAAATAGTGGGGGACGCAGGTTTAATCCAAGACATTAAAATGCTTTTCTTTGCTATGGTTACTACAACTGTTAAAAATGGCAAAAACTCTTTAATCCCCGGAGTTTCCTTCCAATTTGTAAAGTTTGCCCACAACATAGCCTGAGGTAGTTGAGATTTGAGAATCTGGTTTATTAATCTCAGAATTTTGTACCAAAATTTTTGAACCTTTCCACACTCCCACATATTATGAATAAAAGTTGCTTTGTTAGCATGACATTTTGGGCATCTGCCCGATTCCTCAGACACCATGTAGCTTCTTGGTGCTTCAGAGATATAAACTCTATATAATGTTTTGAAATTAACCTCTTGCAAAATTGTTGAACCTAAAGCCTTCATTGTTATATCATAGTGTTTTATTAAATTATCTAATGTAGACAATGATTTAAAAGGTTGTTTCCAAGCTTTTTCCACTTCAAGATCTATAATTACATTATATAGGTGTCTGATATGATAGTGGTTTGAAGAAAGAAATGACAACAAATCTCCCAAGCTATTTGTTTCTATATTAATGTTATTCTGAGTTTGTTGTCCAAAATGTCTAGCCTGCAAATACATATAAAAATTTGAGTTTGGCACAATATACTTTACTTTTATATTTTGAAAAGAATAAACCTGACCTCCCGGGTCAAATATGTCTCGGATTGCCATAATACCCTTATTCCTCCACTCTTTAAATGCAACATTAGTCAAACACGATTCAAATACTGGGTTGCCCCAAAAAGTATTATATATAGAGATCTTGTAATTGCTCTTACACTTTTTATTCAAATCCAACCATATTCGATATGTATCCGCAAACATAATATTGTGTAATATACTTGCGGGAATTCTCTGCATTAGTAAGTGAAGGAGAGCTGCAAAGAATAAGGATATACCATTTCATGTTCCAAGGACCCATTGGTGAAATTTTGTTTGTGCCAATCAGAGATATATCTAAATAGTGCACAACAACTAAACAGATGTATATCTGGGATGCCTAATCCTCCATTTTTACATTTAAATTGCAATCTTTTTTTAGCTATCTTGGGTTTTTTATTTCTCCATAAGAACTTGGAAAACAAATTGGTACATTTATCAATGTCGGATTTATGAAGCATTATTGGAATCTTGTTTGCTATTGATGAAATAATGGGAACAAAATTAGCCTTATATAAGGTCTTAACTTTGGGAGTCAACTGTACCCCCAAATATCTAAGTTGGTTGTGTGTTAGCTTAAACATACAACTTATAAGAGGGTCTGATAGAATGTGGGATACACCCGAAAGTGGGAGTACTTCAGATTTGTTAACATTTACTTTATAACCTGAAAAGGTACTAAAATCCTGTATTATCTGAAAGATATTTGGAAGAGATATATGAGGTTGTTCAATCATTAACATCATATCATCCGCAAATAGACCTAGTTTCATCTCCACTCTGCCCAACTTAATTCCCCTAAACTGTTCCGATTGTCTGAGAGCCACAGCCAAAGGTTCCAAGAGCAGAGCAAAAAGAAGAGGAGATAATGGACGTCCCTGTCTGGTTCCCCTTTTAATTTTGAATGGGGAGGATAATAAACCATTTACTGCTATTTGTGTTTATGGAAAAATTGCCCCAGCACACTGCCATAAACCAGTAACAAACTATACTGTTCTATCTGTAAAATAAAACACAGAAATGTTCGTTACGCATATTTGTACAAATATGAGATAAGCCACCAGCCACCGTCAAGGCCTTTCTGTATATGGTGGTCCTAACTCTAACAATGAGAGTCCCAGTATTGGGTCCCATATATATGTTTATAAATTGAGAGCCAACTTACCTAGGAGACACCCCTTAAACAGAATTCTGGTTTTATTCTGTTTGCGGGCATGTCTGGGATCAGTTGCTGACAGGGAGAGCTGATCCACAGCAGCCATTTTGGAGACTTTAAGGGGTGTCTCCTAGGTAAGTTGGCTCTCAATTTATAAACATATATATGGGGTTAATTATTTCCTATTTCCTCCAAGTGTTGGATAATTGTGAGGATATTCCTAATATTCAGGACTGAGTTTCTCCCCCAAATAAATCCCGTCTGATCCATGTGAATTACATTCGGAATAATTTTCTTAAGCCTTTCAGATTTTAGTAAAGATCTTATAATCGATATTTAATAGTGATATCGGTCTATATGATGTGGGGGATGTTGGGTCCCTGCCCGATTTGGGAAGAACTTTAATAATCGCTATATTAAAATATGCAGGAATTTTTTTTGTGTTAAAATAGAATTATACAAATTTAACAAAGTACCCGATATCTTGGTGGATAATATTTTATAGAAGTCTCCACTGAACCCATCTGGACCTGGAGCTTTTAAGGGTTTTAATTGTAAGATTGCAAATTGTATTTCTGACAGTGTAATAGGAGCAATTAAACTCTCTGCCTGTTCAGAGGATATTCTAGGGACCTTTATTGTTTCCCAAAATTTATTTTTTTTGTCCAAATTAATTGGTTCTTGAGGTCTTCTTAAAATTTCGTAAATATGGCCACTATTTCCTCATTCTTATGTTTTAAATCTCTCCCTTCATTTTTTAATGATGCCACAAAGGTGCTACCTCTATGATCCTGCAAAAAGTTAGATAGTAGTCAGCCAGGTTTATTAACCCATTTAAAGAAATTAAACTGTCTATGAGCCATATATTTATCCCCTAATCTGTTGATAACACCTTCAAACTGTATTTGTTTGGATCTTTATTCTTGAGAATTAAGGGCTGTTAGGTAATTTGAATATTTTGAGTAAATTACATTTACTTATATTTAACCGTATTGGTTGTTTGCGTTGTTTTTATTTTTTATGGGTGTAAAAGATTATACGCAGATAATTTTATTTGTTTCATTGATACAGCCATCCTCCGGCCATGACTTTTTGACAACACCCATTGACTTAGTGGTGCGCCCCCGTAAAAATTAGTAGATGTCCCGTTTTGAGTAAAAAAAATAAATGGTCACGTTAGGTATCCATCATGTTTTCACATGGACTTTGATTTATATGGAGTTACCCATGATATTTTTGCACTATGTAACATGAAGAAGTATATGGCTCTATATTTACAATGCTTGGAATGGACTTTTTACTTTTGCTTTGAATTCTGATTGAAATTGTGCTGGATAATAAATTTATACTTTTTGGATTTTTTGTGTGCTGGCATGGTATTATTTTTGGTAGTACCGCTCCACTGTTTTTTTTTATATATATATAGATAGATATATATTAGATCATTTTATTTCTAACTTCATGCAGTATGCGATTATGAGTATTGTAAATTATGTCATGATTATTCTTATTTCAAGGTGCATTTTTAATGGTTACTTTTGTTAAGATATGTTAAAGTAAATACAAGCTGTATTTTGGAAAAATAAAAATGTACTTTTCAAAAGCCCATTCAGTGCGTTTAGTTATGTATCTTTGAATCATACGTAATCTTAAGCACCTAAACGCACGACTGATTCACAGCTTATAAAGTCCGCACGTACGTAATTATACGCAGGATAGGCTTACGTACTTACTTTGCACTCCCCACACAGGGGGGGGCGGTTACTTGGTTTCCTTCTTTACTCTGAATTGGTATTGCGGATTTTTCACATGCGTATATATAAGTTTGCAATTTTACTCTTAAGTGTTAATCAGGTCCATAGTTATTACTTATAAATGGTGAGTTTGGAACAGCACTTGGAACCACTTTACCCTTTTATTTAATTACCAATAATAATATATTCTTCTTTGGTTAGAAATACTGCTTAAAAATGCTTTGAGGAGTATTTTTACTCCGGCAAGAAAACATGTAGCGTATAGTCAAAGTGGGACGCCAGTAAGTTTATTTTTAAGGTTAAACTGGTTAGCAAGTAAAGTTTGGGAAGTCATTTTTCCTTTTTGCCCCTGGTGATAAATTTTTTAGCTACGCCTCTGGGGTTTCTGGTAGCCCAACCCCCACAATGAAATAAAAAGAAAAAACTCAAAAAGGCAAAGGTATAATACTGTTACCATAAAATGTTAGCTAGGGCCGGCCCTCCCATTAGCCATTATAGGCGAGTTGCCTAAGGCGGCAGCTCGCCAGGGGGGGTGACACAGAGTCTGGCTATATCATTCATAAATTTTGTACAGCTGATTCCCAGACCAAAACAGCATAGGCAGCAATGGTTGAGATCATCTCTCTCCCCTGCGGTGTCTGATTATATCATTCTCAGTCAGTCACTCAGATTATCTAATCAAACGCTGCAGGGTGAGAGCCTAAGACACAGAACTTCCTGCCTGCAAGCTGATTGGTCTGACTCACTGTCTGTCAAAAGCAGTGAGTCAGAGTGGATGATGTCAGACATCCAGTGATTAGAAGCTGTAGCCTTGGAGGAACAAGAAGTCACATAACTCCAGTGATTCAGAAGACTCCTGTGTGGTGTGTGGACACTGGATAGAACTCAGAGGTGGCAACTTATCCTCCAGTGGGAGAAAGGTAATTAATCATCAGCAGGTGACTGTGATTAATCACAATTTAATGAATGCTTTATGTTTTTAAAATGAAAATATATTTTTTAATTGCTAAATGAGAGTTCTAAACCCTTCATGGAGGTACTTCTAGATATTATTGGTGGTGAGGGCAGGTCTTCACCTCAAAAGTTAACCCTTTCTGCTTATATTGATCACTGACACTCTTATACCTCTTTCAGACCACTGCCCCGGCAATATCCCGGGTTCACAGACCCCGTTTCACACTGCAGGGCAGACCCGGGAATTTCAGAGACCCGGGCCTGCCCTGTCGTCATCGCACAGCGTAATTTGTTTACCGTTGCTCTGGCAACACTTGTTACTAAAATTACACTAATAAAGTGCATTAGTGCTACCCAGGTTGAAAAACCCGGATAGCACCTTTCACACTGCACCCCTACCCGTGTTGGACCTGGGAATAACCCTTCTTTTCACCTGAGTTGAATGACACGGGTCCACCGAAAGTGCACCTTTCACATCTCCACGAAATACCCGGGATTTTGCCGAGACCCGGGTTTTTGGCGAAAATCCCGGGTATTTCATGGCGATGTAAAAGGGGTATTAGGGGGATATTTAATTTCCGGCACAAAAAGCTTTAGGTGTCAACATGGAACAAATGAATTTTTTTCCTTTGCGCCGTTGTTGAAGTTAAATATTCCCCTTAATGTTCTGCTGTCACACATGCACTTTATTAGAACTGCATAGGAACATCGCTAATAGAACCATTGTCTCAGGTCTCCAGATGTGAGATCGCGCAGACGCCGTTATTCAGACAAAACACCGGAATTCTCCGAGAGGGGGAGCGGCTGGCAGGGTATCGTTGTGCCGTATCTCTGAGAGGGGGAGCCGCTGGATATTATTTTCAGTAAAGAAAATATTTTTAACCAGCAAAAAAGGTTGCCGGTTTTCTCTGAGAAGTCTTATTTTATTTCACCTCTCTGCAATCCTTTTATCCGAACCTGAAACATTTGGGGTGTTACATTTGTATTTACTGCACATGCGCGTGACAGATGTTACGCCACTTAACTCTTAACGTACGTATCATCAGCGTAATTACTAATGAAGGTCCGTGGTTACGCTTTGTAGGCGGAGGGAGGCATTTAAATTGTACAGTAAGGGCTGGGTTAGGCCGTTACGTCAGTACATACACTTTGAAAAGTTTATGTAAGGTTTGGGAAGCGTAAAATGACCAAAGTACATACGAGCGAGGGGAATGCCTAGAAAATACGCTAACATAAATACATTATGCGATATAACGTAACAAGCATTTAGGTTTGGATCTACCCCTCTATCGCTATCTCTCTCGACCTTACTCTCTTTGGGCCTGATCCAGACCTACGCCGATGCGCTGTGCTTAGTAAAGCACAGCGTATCGGCATGCACTCTGCCCGACACTCCCCCTGTGCGAGCGTATTTTCCCTCGCTTACAAGGGAAAAGGGAAAATACAAGGGAAAATACGCTCACTCAGGAGCGTATGCCCGCTAACCCCTCCCTCCCTCATTAAACTAACTCCCCCCGCCCATCTACACTAACCTGAAGGGGGCGTCCCCCAGCATTACTACGGCACTGCTACGGACGCCTGATCAACTGCCCGGCGCATGCGCAGATCGGCTTTTAAGCTGATCTTACACTGCTGGCTGACGTCTTAACGCCAGCCAGCGTAGGTCTGGATCAGGCCCTTTATGTCTTGGGAAGTTGTGTGGTATTGTTCTGGTGGAATTTTTAACTATTAAAACCATATTCCGCCATCAAATTGTTGTTTTAGAGCACAAAAAAGTCAGACATTACCAACGTCTTAGTATTTACAAGCTGCATTGCTCTTTTTGCATCCTGTTAAATGAATTTTTTTTCTTCATTTTCCCCTTTTAAGTGATGATTGAGAAGGATATTCCTGTGGCTATTCCATCTTTACCAGGGCAGTTATTATCTTAGCCTTTCTCCAGGCATTATATGTTTCAGAATCCCCTACTGCTTCTCATTGAGGAAAAAAAAAGCTAATTCGTTGACACTTTTTTCTTTTTTCAAGGTGCTTTAAGCTACTTGAATAAGAGAGCAGTTTTATTTCCAAACCGCAGAAATTGCAGTCAGGCTGATCCAAATGAGCATAAATCCACTTACTTTGATGTAATTGTTGTACATTCTGAATAGGCTGTTTAATTAAAAAAAAGTGATGTAATGGGAGGCACATGGTACACATTCCATAGTAGCATGACAAAAGATGCTTAAACAGCAATTACTATATCATAACACTGAAAACATATAGAATGTAGCATTAATCTTTATTTTATTCTTTATTCTATTTAATTTAATTTCTTTAGTGTCGTAAACAGTGCGACTTACGCTGCCATAAGGCAACAGGCAGAAGTTAGTTCTGTACAATGGAAGTTATGTTATTAAAAGTAACGTAACATCTGGAGGGTGCTTGTGTAAGTGGGCTCATGTTATTAAGTGAGGATCCGGTGCCTGATCCAGAGTTGTAGGGCAGCGGATGCGTAAATCCACTGCTCTCACTGCGTGAATCCTAACCAGAGCTGCAACTTTTCCAGCTCTGGATAGAGCGTAAAGGGTTTAAGAAATTAATGGAAAACACTGAAAATAGGGTAATTTAATAAATAAAAATGTCATCTGCTTTATATTTACATTAGCTATGAATTGCTGTAAAGTTTTAATTACAGGTGGTGTGGTTTGCCTGTACGATGGTTTGTTTTCCAACAGACCATCACACAGCAGTGCTGCGACTCCCACAGTCACCAAGATTTCTGCACCTGCAGGTAAGTCTTTTATCCTAACCTTAACCCTCCTCTAACCCTAACCCTTCGTTTCCCGCAGCTTAACCTTAACCTCCCATGTCTTACAGCCTAACCATAACCCCCATATCTCGCAGCCTAACCTTTTATTGCATTATTATTTTTCATTAATAATATGCTTTTATATCTTACTTCATCAGGTTTAATGGAAACCCTGGGGTCTGCCTATAAACTAGGTAATAGCAAAAGGTACATGCGATAATTCACATTTTACATAATATAATTTCATGCAAGTATAACACGTGATGTGTTGCTTTAATGGCATTCAAGTGTTCCTTTGTTTTTGTGCATACGCTGACTATAGTTATATAAAGTCTATTAAGATATAGACATGTGGTGGAATGGGCATATGCCAGTATTCATATGGTTACAGAGAAGAACAATGCAACATAGAATGTGACAACAAATAAGGGACATGATAGATTCTTTCACTACTACTAGAATTCTCATGCCTGCTGCAATTTTCCCAGAGTTCAAGTTGCAGTAAACCTGTCTGGCTTTGATGTGTGTGAAATTGATGTATCCTGATTTACAGGTTTCTTACCTATGGGCACAGGATGGAGCCAAAGAAAAATACTGATGTGTACAGCACGTATGATAGATACATCTGAGGGCATAAAAGTGCACATCATGTTTATAATGAGACTGTACATGACTTTCCTGGTACATTACAAAAGAACTTTCAGTCACAAATATATTAAACTGAAGCCACAATCTATCCAATCAAATTAGAATAAACCACAGAGATATAGAGATCATAGATAAGAGGACAAAATGGGAGGTAGTGTTAAATAATCAGAGTTATGGATGATATCTATACATATTTTTCTCCCATGTTCATAAGTGCTCTCACACCCGCAGAGAGCATACCAGGGGCGTTTCTAGATATGAAGGGGCCCGTGTGCAGACCCCCCAGATGGGCCCCCCCTTCCCAGATGGGCCCCCTCTCTTCTCCCTCCCATCCCCATCTATATCAATACACACAGTGACGGTCCCCACCAGCCTACCGGTCCCAACAGTGCATTACGTGCGGGCGTCATGTGGGGATGTCAGGTGTGCGTGCACTGCGCAGCCTCACGCTCTGCAAACAGAGGCTGCGCAGTGTACACACGCCTGACATCCCCACATGATGCCCACGTGCAGTGCACTGTTGGGAACGGTAGGCTGGTGGAGACTGTCACCGTTTGTATAAATATAGATGGGGTTGGGAAGAAGAAGGGGGGGCCCATCTGGGGAGGGGGGGCCCATGTGGGGGGTCTGCACACGGGCCCCTTCATTTCTAAAAACGCCCCTGGGAGTGCCCCATACTCTTACATGCGGACATTCATTTCTGTGCATGCTTAATTCTGCACAGAACTCATTGTTAAGACTGGATCAGGCCCCATACTTCTATACTGATTAAGAAAGATGAATTTTAGTGTTAAACTGGAGTGTCAATGAGTTTTGTTTTGTGAGACTAATTTAACTAAATATGATAGGCCTTATCCAGATGCACAGAGGTCTTTATGTCCGCACGGTACAGAACCCTACCTTAACTTCTCTTCACGGATCTGCCCAAATGCAGATCCGTGCTGAACTGCTTACTTCTGCCCACTCCACTTAATATACATGCCTACCCCTGTCTCTCTTGCGTAGATTAGGCATACGGATTGTTAGTGCCACACTGTAGAACAGATCTCCTTGCTTAGTTCAAAATGCAAGGGTATCTCTATTGTAAAGCATCTGCTTTGGCTTGTGAAGGTCTGGTGTCATTAGTAAATGAGGATCAGGCCCGATGTTCTGATGTTTCAAGATCCAGAGGGAGTTAGTCCTATGACCTATGTGTTTGTTTTTATTTTATTTTTTTTATAAACTTGTGCTAAGCTTGTCATGGTATGATACAAGAAAGGAGTATTGTGGCAATTGCCTGTTTAGAACAGTATGAATAGTACAGGCAATGAAGACAGCATATTCAAAATTATATTGGTGCAAGTCCTTGATATTATTAGCAGTTGCTACAAGCCTGTAAGATAAGTACTGTGCAGGATTCAGACTGGTGCTGTGCCATCTTCAAACTTCTAATATAACCACATGATCATGGTTCTGGAGATGGCACACTATATAAAGTACATGTGGGGTATATTATGGGCAGGGCTGGCCCTAGCCAATCTGGTGCCCTAGGCAAGATTTTGGCTGGTGCCCCCTAGCAGAAGATCCTTAACTTCACAACTTTTTCACAATAATGTAAAAGAGGTATAACTTTATGTTTTATTTTTTTGCAGGTTTTTCCGTCCTAATTAAAGGTTTTGCTTCTTGTACATCCGTATAATTGTTCTGCCCCATTTGTTTCCATCCATTGTTTCTGCCCCCTCTGTGTCTATTCATTGTTTCTTCCCCCACTTTATGTGCCTATCCATTGTTTCTGTCCCTTTCTTTGTGTGCCCATCCATTGTTTCTGCCCCCTCTTTGTGTGCCCATCTAGTGTTTCTGCCCCCTCTTTGTGTGCCCATCCAGCGTTTCTGCCCCCTCTTTGTGTGCCCATCCAGCATTTATGCCCCCTCTTTGTGTGCCCATCCAGCATTTCTGACCCCTCTTTGTGTGCCCAACCAGCGTTTCTGAACCCTCTTTGTGTGCCCATCCAGCATTTCTGCCCCTCTTTGTGTGCCCATCCAGCATTTCTGCCCTCTCTTTGTAAGCCCATCTGGTGTTTCTGCCCCCTCTTTATAAGCCCATCTGGTGTTTCTGCCCCCTATTTCTGTGCCGCTATGCAATCTTTCTCACCCTTTGCCAATTTATTAAAATGTTTCTTTATACAAAAGACTTACCTGTGTCTTCCTTCTTCATCATTTCCTCTCCTCCGCGGCGCGCTCTCTCAGCAGTAACCATGCTGACATGACAGTCACGTGAGCGTCATGATGTACAGCACTGCGGAGTCCCTGGATAAGAAGCGGAGGAGGCGGAGACTCTGACAGGCTGATCCTCCTTCTCAGCCATCACCGCTGTTTCTGACTCGCCCGCTCCCCGTCATTCACTGCAGTTTTGGTCATGGGGGCGACACAAACACTGGGTTGTCCATTTCTAAAATTAGACAGTCCAGAGTTTGTGTCGTCCCCCTGACCAAATGCCGCCTTAGGCGACTCGCTTATGTCGACTATGCCTACGGCCGGCTCTGATTATGGGTCTGGTAATGTCACATTTTTTTATTTATTGGGATATATTAGGACTTTGGGAATGGCATACTATATACTATATTTAGTGTGCCATGCAGAAAACCTAATATAATCTACATATATTATAGTATGTGCGATAACTAGACCCCCTAATATATTGCCACATGTATTTTATGTAGTGAGCCATGTCCATACCCCTAACATACCCCACATACATTAAAAGTATTGGATAAAGCCCTTTCAAAATCCAGCATTTGCCACTATGCTTCACCTCCACCCCCTTCCCCACACACAGGGGTATATTTACAAAGCACGATTTTGCAGAAATTGCCTAAACTCACGTGAGTTTGCAGTGAGAATGAAATCACCATATTCACAAAAGGTAAACTCATGTGAGTTTAGGCCTCTGGAAAATCGCCATCCCTAAAATCACGACTGTGATTTTTTCAATGTTAGACATACAACTCACTGCATTCATAAAGGTCGCTTTGACTAACTCGCAGTCAAATCGCCATTAACTCGCCGTTTAGCAATTCGCCCTTGCCTAGAGTCGAGTTAGTGGCTGAACAACGGGGAGAAGACTGCAAGCAAACCGACGCCAGGACTCCAAGCAACAGATGAACATTCTTCACCTCTAGCAAGGCTTCCCGAGACAGATGACAGCAAACGGTGAGTGAAATTTTTTTTTATATATTTTTATTACACCACACAATACATTACATTTTAAGGAATTTTTCTGTTTTCTACCTTAATTTTTAAGATATAATTAATTGATAAAAGACATATATATGTTTCCTTTTTGCCCCAGTTTTTCTTCTATAAATTAAATAACTATATAATCAATCAGGGGCGGAATGGGAAAATAAAGTGGCCCTGGAAAAAAATCTGGAAGAGGCCTACTGTGGGCGGGACCAAATAAACTCTAGGAGGGGCTAACCAGAAAGTAGGCGGGGCAAGCACAGTTATATTAGTCCCTTAGGGCCTGATCCAGAGGTACGATGTAGCGCTGAGCGTGCTAACGCTCAGCGTTACATCGCTGCCTCCCCCTGGCACTCCCCCTGTGCGGGCGTATGGCCCCTTCCTTACGCCGGCTGAAG
>WWET01003168.1:156752-177724 GCA_011038615.1 Limnodynastes dumerilii | reverse complement strand
TGATGGTAAATAGGCTCCAGGGTCAGTATAGTTTTCAATAAACAAATGGACAGACTAGATGGGCCATGTGGCTCTTATCTGTCGTCACTTTCTATGTTTCTATGTAAAGTGGCCCTGGAAAAAAATCTGGAAGAGGCCTCCTATGGCTTCTGCACCTACTAAGGGGGTTTCAGGTTACGCCAGAGCCTGACCCAGCTGACGGCATCCATCCTCTGCCTCTTCATACCCCGAATCTTACCCACCTCGTGCAGAATATCATCCACTACCACCTCGACAGGGAGGACTTTCTGACGAATGGAGATCTGACACCGTGCATTCCAAGTGTAATATCTAACAACTACACTAACTAGAAAAAGTGTAACTAAATCAAACTGCTTCCACCTCCTGTGTGCCCCGTAAACCCACTCAGGGTAACTGAGACCCGAAAGGCACGGGAGGCCCAAGGCACCTGAAACTCTACTATAAACTTCGATATTAAAGGGACACTGCAGCAAGAAATGGTCCATAGTCTCCACCTCCCCTGGAGACTCCTCACGTGGGCAACCACGATCATCGGCATTTCTATACTTCAAGTTCCCCCTAACATAGAGCTTCCCATGGAAAGAGAGCCAAGCAATGTCCCTAAACTTCAGAGGTATCCTCCTGTATGTGACCAGAGAAATACCTTCCGAACAAACATCACTTGGGCAGTCCTTCAGTGACAGGGGCTCCCAAAAGTAGGCGTGCAAAATTCTCCTCTCCATCTCCCTTCTAGAGGAGTTTTTGACTTCTCCCACTTTCAAATGCCATCTCCTTGTCACCTTCAAACCTAGAGAGACATAGGCCGGGAGGTAGCCATGCGAAACTCTGAAGCTTTTAACCGCCCCCTCCACTCATCCAGTCTTTGACAAAGGGACCCACCCAGGAACGAAAGCCCTCTACCCACCGAGGAGGAGCCTCCAAGAGAACACTTTTCAGGTGAAGGGAAAGAAAAGTTGTTAAATAGAAGGTCACTGGGTTCACCATACCCAGGCCTCCTTCCCTCCTTGGTCTGTAGGTCACAATCCTCTTGATAAGGTTCAGCCTATTCCCCCAGAGCATCTGAAAGAATACAGGCTGGCCCACAAAGATTCTGGCAAGATGTACACGTAACTGACATACAGAAACACTGGAAGTAGATAAGTCTTGATCAGATCTACCCTTTCCCGAAGAGACAGCCGCCATCTCTTTCAACACTCTACCTTAGCGGAGGCCTCTTCCAGCCTTTCTTTCCAGTTTAGAAGGGCACAATCACCCTGGCAAAATTTGATTCCTAAGATTTAAATGATAGAACCGGCCTGGGGGGAAGTGTCCGGGAGAGCAAACTGTTTGCCCTTCTCCCCCAACCAGAAAACTTTACTCTTTTCCTGGTTGACCACAGAGCCTGAAGCCTCCAAGTACTCACGGATGACGCCCGCCACCTGCCCTGCCTCTGCCACATCAGACAAGACAAGGGTGACATCATCCGCATAGGCCACCACCTTCAATGGCCTTCCCGGGCCCAGTAGCACCCCCCTCAAAGTGCTGACCTCCACCCTTCTAACAAAAGGGTTGATAGCAAACACATATAAGAGAGGGCTCAGGGGTCAACCCTGTCTGACACCTGAGCTGACCACAAAGGCAGGACCCACCCAACCATTCACAAGAGGGAAGCTCTCAGCCGATCTATAGATCACTTCAAACCAATTGACCAACCGCCTGAGCAGGGCCCAGAGGTACCTGATTAAAGGCCTTAACTTGATCCAACTCCAGTAAATACTTGCCTAATCTCTCAGCACGGCACCGCTCAATGGCCTCCCGGACACCGAGGACTGCACTAAAAGTGCTCCGGCCCTTTACGGTGCAGTGCTGGGAGGGAGACAACAACAGCTCCGAAACCACCAAGAGTCTGTTAAACAACACTCTTGCCAGAATCTTACGGTCCATATTGAGAAGAGCAATGGGGCGCCAATTCTCAATCCTGGACGAGTCCTTCCCTTTGGATAACAATATAAGGGCAGATGTCCTCATAGAGAGAGGGAGCAAACCCTCACCCAGGCACTCATTAAATATCTCCATGAGGCGAGGGGCCAGGATGTCTGAGAAGGTCTTAAAGAACTCGGATGTCAGTCCATCTGGTCCTGGAGTCCGTTTCACAGACAAGGAGTCAACGGCCATCCTGACCTCATCTACCATTATATCATCAGCCAAGCTATCAAGAACATTATGCAGGCTTTCAATACCAGGTGTATCCCTTAGGAATTGTTCCATCCTTTCCCGGACTAGTGGCTGCTCCGAGAAGGCTGGAATATAAAAGGAATTGATGACACCCAGGATTCCAGTATGGGATTCCTGCAGGACTCCCTGTGTGTCAACCAACCCCCTCACCTGCTTGCGTACGACCAACCTCTTGCAGTTCTGGAAGGGGTCAGGTGAGTGATATTTACCATAATCCCGTTCCAGAACCAAAGACACTCTCTCATCTGAGCCTTCACTAGGGAGATCTCCCCACCATCTCCCTGCTCCGAGATCAGGAATTCCAATTTGCTTTTCAAAGACTCATAAGTACAATCCCTTCTCAAGTTCTTTGTAGCTACCAGGCGATGGAAAAACTTCTGAGTTCTCTCTTTGCATACCTCCCACCACTCAGCCCTACGGGAATTCCTTCCCAAAAGAGTCTCCTGAGCTTGAAAGAAGTCCCTGAAGGACTGTCTTACCTCCTCCTCCTCCAGAAGCAAAGAGTTCAGACTCCACAGGCCCTGCCCCTTTGGACAAAACGGATGCCACATTAATGGTGGCAAACAATATGGGTTGGAGAGCCATCCCTACAGGGTAATAGAGAGTAGGAGCCACATTACTTCTTCTTTACTTGCTTTCTAACCCTCACCTTCCCCTCTTCTCCTAATGAGAGTTCAGCCCCCACAGCCCCTGCCACTTTTGAGGGGTCTCTTAGGCACACAGGGCCGCGTAAAGACAACCGTGATCGGAGAACTCCACCGCCCTCAGCACAGGTGCCAAAAAACCTGTCTATCCTAGACCTACACCTACCTCTAAAAACACTATCTCCTTGGCTGTAAAAAGGAAGGGCTTGATCTTCCCAAAGAGGCATTTACTGTCCCACTTCATTTGAGGTGCATAAACATTTATGAGCCTCAGGCTATGCCCCCTTAAGATGACATCCATGACCATGCACCTTCCTACTTCCAATTCTATTACCCGTTGAACAGTTACCATACCAGTAAAAAGTACCGCAAACCCACCGTACTGCTCGACGGCAAGAGACCAATAGGGAGCACCGCGCCTCCAACTTCGTTTGCATTTGTGGGGGTCAGCGAGCCTCCCGACCCTTGTCTCTTGCAAAAATAAAATATCGACTTCAAGGGAGTCGAAAAAAACGAGCGCCATGTGACGAGCACGTTTGGACAATACAGATGCCACATTAATGGTGGCAAACGATATGGGTTGGAGAGCCATCCTTACAAGGTAATAGAGAGTAGGAGCCACATTACTTCTTCTTCACTTGCTTACTAACCCTCACCTTCCCCTCTTCCCCTAATGAGCCACGCCTCTTGACAACAACCCCTGCCGGGATGCTGTCCTCATCAGAGAGGCTAAGGTACTCGTCCTGATCTGAAGAAGGAGCCTTATTCCCCCCTCCTTTCTCCTTCGGTTTCCTCCCCGTACCACAGGAACCAATACTTTCCTTAAGGTGACTGCTACAATTTCAGCATCACCACCCTCCTCCCTATTCTCCCTCTTTTTTCCTTCCCCCTCCAAGTCCTTCCCCTGGGGTTGATACTCCTGTACTTTGGCCGGATCCGCAACCTTCCCAATAGGCTCAACCCCCTGTTCCCCCACAATATCCCCTTTCAAGGTTATTTCACCCTGAGACCTCCGATCTCTGAGTCCTGAACGGCTGGTACCTTTCTTGATCTCACCTACCACTTTGTGCTTAAGCACCTTTAGTTCTTGACCAACCCCCCCTCTCAAATGCTTGGTCTTCATTTTGGCCTTCCCTTTTTTAAGGATTGAATCCTTACGGGGGGTTTTATTCCGTACTACCAATTGAAAGGTGTCATCCTCACCTCTTACTACGTCTTCAATTGTTTCTTCCATCTCCACAAGATTGGATGAAAAAATGTCAAACTTCTTTGATAGAACCACAGGATTACCTTCCCCAGTCCTACCCTTATGTGCCCCTTCTTTTCCCGGGGCTGCTATAGAGCCCTGGCTTATACCTGAAGGAGGAGCAGAGTTCTTTCTAGCCTTAGTAGCCCTAGTGACTTCCGTCTCCACTTGCTCAAGAATTTCTGCTAGTTCTTCATCGGTAATTAGTTCTCTACTGTTATTGTGCTCCGCCCTTGGGCACTGGGCATAGGTATGCCCGCTATTACCACACAAATTGCATTTCTTATTGGTGCACTCTGCTGACCTGTGCCCCAACTCCTGACACCATGCACACTTAATTTCTGGAAACGCGGAGCTGAGATGACCTGCAGACCCACACCGGTGGTAGTTCTTGGGTTGGCCTGGGTAGAAGCACTGGCCACATTCTTTTCTTATCTCTGCTGCATCTCCGATTGTTTGTGCGTTTTTTTAATGGTTATTTGTTTTCTAAGCCTCCTTAGATCGTCTTCACATTTGCTTAGTTCTTTGCACAAAGTAGGCAACAGAGTTTTAGTAAGCGCTGTTTGCAGAGGCATGTTGTCTTTCTGAAGCTTCTCTACCACCACCACACAGTGCTGTCTGATGGTGCAGGGGTCCGCCTTATTACCTTCCACACTCAGTGCTTGATCAGCAGACACCACTCCAGAGGCACATGCAGCAGGTTTAACAATGGCCCTGGCCTCTCCAGCAAGGCTCTTCCTGTTATCCTCACAGGGGGGCTCTGCAAACTTGTCAGAAACAGAAGCAATGTCCATATAGATATCTATAGGAGCTGCATTAACTCCATGCAGCTCTTTACTGCCATCACCTACCACAGTGTTAGCACCACACTGAAGCAGTTTAGAGTCCAAGTTGATTGCACACAGCTCTTCACTTGCAGCAGGATTTCCAACATCTTGCTTTGCAGAAATTATAGGTGTCTTAGCATAAATTATAGCAGGAATTGAGTCTTCAACATGTATCTCTGCACACACCAAGCTGGCTGAATTCTGGCTTACCTCCGGTGGTTTAGGAGGAGGGCCTGGACCAGGCCCAGCCAGGGGGCCCCACCATGATCAGTCACTCCCTCTAGGTCCAAAACCACATGAGCTCAGGTAACACAGGTCTGCACTCCTCCAACACCCTCCAGCAACTGGTCTTGTATTGGAGGTACCGAGAGTTTGGGATACCAGTGAGTATATACCATATATGTGACACCACCTTTACTGGAGCATTGTGTGAGTTTATCCTTCTACTGTTTGTCTTTTCATCTACAAATTGAGTGTTTCTTTATAGTACAGTACTGTCGATGTTCTGTGGGTGTATATGTTTTATGGTATTATGATTTAATTTAATAAAGAGATATCATATTGTAATAACTTGGGCTGCATTTTATATTTGGTGTCTAATATAGTGCTTACTAGTTTTTTCTATAATATATCTCTCTCACACACACAGTGCACCCTACATACATAAACACACAGTGCACTCCATATACATATACACACACACGCAATGCACTCCATATACATATATACACACACAGTGCATGCCATATACATACACACACACAGTGCACACCATATACATACACACACACACACACACAGTGTGACGCAAAATACATGAATTATATACATAAATTAAACTATGATCCTACCTTACACTGGACTTTGATATCTTTTTCCTGTCGTATCTGGTCTGCAATCCTGGGACAGCACAATTCCTGCGTTATGCAATACAGAAAAGAAGCACAGATCATGACTGACACTGACATACACACTGCCACAAATACACATAACTGTGACACACTCACAAATACACAGAACTACTGTCACACATAAAAATACACATAACTATTGTCTCACACACACACACACAAATATACAAACTATTGTCTTACACACAAATACACATAACTATTGTCACACATACAAATACACATAACTATCTATCCACAAAATACATTCACATTCTCTTGATTCTCAAATCCCTGTATCCCTTCTCTATCCGAGCACCCTCTCTCTGCATTCCCTCTAATCTCCCCCATCCCCAGCACTCTAATTTTCACTGATTGACATTTCTGATCTACCTGTGAACAGCATAGTGTAGCTGCTCATAGGTGGATCATAGACGTCAATCAGTGACAATCCTGCTTTTGCATGCCACAACCCCTGCAGTATAGTGCCGGCTGCTGCTACTATTTCCATAAAGGCAGCCAGCGTTTCCACATTAATAAAAGATTTAAAAAAAAGGGATAAATTAATTTTATTTTTAAAACACAAACCCAGTGCACTCCAAACACCACACACAATGCACTATATACACACAAAGCACTCCATACACACACATACACTCACAATACACTCCATACATACACATACACATACACACAAAGTGCAACCCAGATATACACTCACACACACAAAGCACTGCATAAACACATACACTACAATGCACAGTACACTCCAAACATACACATAAACACTAACACAGTGCAACCCAGATATACACATACACTTACACACGCAAAGCACTGCATAAACACATACACTACAATACACAGTACACTCCATACATACACACACAGTGCAACCAAGATATACACATACACTCACACACAAAAAGCACTGCATAACCACATACACTCACATACACAGTACACTATGCATACACATACACACACAGTGCAATCCAGATATACACTCACACACAAACACTGCATAAACACATACACTCACATGCACAGTACACTCCATACATACACATACACACATTGCAACCCAGATACACACACACACACACACACACACACACACATTGCAACTTAGATATACATACACACACACACACACACACACACACTTGTACCTGTTAGATCCTGCAGTTAGCAGACCCGCAGAGTCAGGAAAGAAGGAATCCTCTTACAGTTACCAGGAGGCTGCCTCTGCCCCACTCAGCAACAGGCAGCCTTGCAATTGGCTGCCTGTTGCTCTGTAGCAACGGCTGGGACCACCCCTTGGCAACTGTAAGATGAGCTTTCCTATCCTGTCTCATGGCTGCAGCCTTCAGGTGCCGAACGTTCAGCAGTTGCTGTGTCTCCCTCAGTGGCCCAATTCAGATCCTGTACTGCGGAGGCCTCTCAGGGGAAGTGTGTTACTGAGAGAGGACTCTGCAGTAAAGGACCTGCACTGAGCCAATGACCGTAACGCAGCAGCTCTGATCTGATAACATAAAAAGAAAAAAAAAACATGCTTTGCTGATGAGGCGGCCTCATCAGGGTACCGGCCTACCGGGAAACTCCCCGGTAAGGCCTATTGCCAATCCGCCCCTGTAATCAATTCTCTATTTATAGTTATATATAATCTTTTTCCTATTAAACGGTTCCTTAGAGGTGACATAGGTATCGTATATTGTGGATATCATTACACTAATACTTCTGTTAACATTATACTCATAGTGAATTAATTTAAATTGTGAACAATATCATGAATTTTAATAATTAATATAACATTCTACTAATTTGCTAACAAAACATAAAATATATATTATAATATATGGTATTCTCTACAATCATCAATTTCTTTATTTATTCATTGCTTACTTTATTTAATTTGTATATGGTTTTACTTTATTTTTTATTTTTTGAATTAATCTATATAATTGGTATTAGTATTTATTGTTTAATTATTTTGCAATACAATTGGGTATATGGATTCAACATAGATTCATCTAATATGATGGGGTCTATAAAAATAACTGGACCTATATTATGTTATGACTATTAGTGCACAATATACAGTTATATAACATACTATATTCCCAATCGTTTTTATATTTATATTTGTTCTTGTTTTTATTTTTATTTTATTGTATTTTTTATATATAGATTTTTTACTGATTAGATTTCATTCTAGTTTGTTTTTATGTTTAAATGTGTAGAATATCTTTGTTTTAATAAGGATAATTCTTTTTGACATCAGTAATTTTTTTAGACTTTTTCAAGAATGTCATAATACACGTGAACAGGGTATTTACAAAGGTCTCAATATCTGGAATATTATCCAAAGTTGTACAACGGATGAAATTGTCTGTTTCCTCTCCCATTGCTATGCTAATGGTTATTATTTATTATGATTATTTGTTTGTCTTTTTGTTTCTGTTTCTGTTTTTTATTTGTCTTGTTGTCTATGAACACACAGCTTGGTTTTAACAAATTTTTTCTAATAATTCTTTTAATTAATTATATTATTTTGTATTAACCTGGTATGTCTAACACACCTGTTTAATGAGTTGATTGGAGAGGCATTACTACAAAAGGCACCTCTTATCCTCTCATGTCATATCCTTCTGAGGAAATGGCAGATCATTGCCGTGAAATGCGTCAAGGTTTTTATTTTAACCCCAGTGAAACTGCTGAAATTGACCTAAAAGACCAATCCAGGAATATATCAGCCCTTTAACATCTCTGGCTCTTTCTGCAATTCATTCATGGTACTTAACTATCTGAAAGAAGTTTTTGCACAAGCCACTTCTATCCGTTCAAAGGAGGACATCCTAAGAGTACGGGAATACGGGTTCCGGTGGAACCTCAGCATGTGTGGGTGACTTGGAGTGATCACCACGGACTGTGACCAGCGCCTTGAATACCTTCTCCCTTTCCCGCAAGCACATTCGAACCCTCCAGACATTGGCAGACAAAGCGGTAAGACCTGACCGGCCGGTCTCTGCATACCTTATATTTATATTGAAATTTGCATAAACCTTTCCATGTATGTAACAACGATTGAGTTTTAATTATCGTCCAAAAGAGCCTCATATCCGTACTGGATCTTGGTCTAATAATCAAAGTTCCCTGAATACAGGACTTTTCCAATATTCTCAGTTACAGCACCTGGATTTATTATATTTTGCATACCGATATATAGTGAACATTTGTCAATCAAATCTGGCTAATTCTCTGAAATAGTCGGAAATATATTTCAAGAGTATCTACTGCAAATGATCTCAAGTGTTTTATATTTATTTGTTTAGTTTTACATGTGTAATGTACCAATAAATCAGATGTTATATGTTTTTTACCCAAGCTGTGTGTTCAAGGAATTTTTTCTGTAGTGCTTTATGGAACTTTTTTTCGCAATACATTACATTTCACTTAGTATAGGACACAGACCACCGGAGGTAAGTGGACACATTAGGGGTTAATATTAGTTAGGGAAAAGGTTTATTACACATGAACACATTGTATTTTTTATCAGTATGTTTTGTGCACACACTTTTTTTTTAACATACGGAGCACACAGCGCAGCATGGTTAGAAGCCTTACCATGCTGATGCTGATAGAACTACAAGGCTTAGCAATGCTGAGCCTTGTAGTTCTATCAGCATAGGATGGCTAAGGCTTTCAACCATGCTGCACTTAAAAAAAACTCACGCGAGTTGCCACGATTTTTTCAAGGACAAATCGCGGTGCTTCTCAATAGAAAAGCACTGCGATTTTCCCCCTTGCAAACTCACAGCATCTTGTGTGAGTTTGAAAAAATCGCCTAAAAATCGCAGCTTAGTAAATTAGGTGAATTCATGCTGCAAATCGCTAGAAAATCGCGGCGATGCGCTGTGAATTGAATTTTACTGCAAAAATCACCCTTTGTAAATATACCCCACAGACATGAATTTAATCACGTCTGTTGGTACAACTGCCAATCCTGTGGCAATTTTTGTATATTACAAAAAAGGTAATTCTAATAAATAGATGTTATTTTTGTACAGTGATCCATAATACAGTCTTTTAAGGCTTAAAATAATAATCCTTACAAATACTTTGTCAGATGACAGAAGGAAGCATTTATGTTAGAAATTGTCCTGATTATCAATTATCTTTTCTGTCAGTTAATTTGAAACATGACCTTCTATTAAGAGGTCTATGCTCAAAAAAGAAGTTTAAAATATGTTTTCAAAAACACTAAGCTTACACATCAACAAGAAACAACTTCTAGGTTCTTAATTGTTGGGCAAGTATTACAGGAGTCTAAAGGACTACCAGGCTGTTAGCAGGATTATTTTCCTACAGTCAAGTCAAAAACTGTAGCTGAAGAATTAAAAGCATGTGAACTATTTCTATATTGGTGCATACTACTGCTCCACTAGCTTCTCTAGAATGCCACAGTGCTATACTTGTGATGTCTATCAATTTCTTGCTGTCCCTAAAGTGCAACTGCAATATACATTATAAGCTGATTTTAGTATGCATTTTAATCAGTACACTGCTAGAGGTCTCTAGAAGAATGTAGAAAGGAATTGCAACCATTTCTAAAGGTCTTATTTAAATGTCTGCTGTCTGCTATTTTAATGCCTTCTCATTATGCAAATCCTTTACAGCATTTCTGTACTCACTGTCATTTTAAGTGACTAAATTACTGCACCATGTTGACTACCGTAATTTAGTAACAACTTGTATCAATCATTTCATAAAAAGGAGCTGCTCCAAATCTGCACTTGGACAATCTATGTTGCAATGTGAAGAGTGCCTTTAACTTACTGCAATACTGAATAGCTTTAACAAAAAGCCATCTCCCAGTTCATTTGTATGCAAATTTTTTACTTGTTTCCCTGAACTTTTACATGGTTTTTCCAAGGTGCTAATTTTATTTTATTTTATTTTTGCTGTTACTTTCCAAATTGGGGGAGTATCTGTCACCTTTATATCTAGAGCTATCCCCCAGTTTCCGGATGTTTTCCATATGCCACCAGCTGTCCTATTAATACAGATCAACAAGTGGGGTGTGAGTGTAAGCGCATTAGTGGCAATTTCTGGTTTGTAAAGCGTAGTTATTCTCTCTGCCGTTTACAATGTTTAGTTACTATGGTGTAGTAATACAATAGTCCGAAAGTAAGAGAGAATTATTTTCCACACAATCAACTCCTTTGATAATTAAGTGTAGCAGTACCTCTTTTCTGTCTTGGGAAAAAAGGGGGAACTCCCCCCGTGGGGGCCTTCTTATGCCCTTTTTTTTGCAACACCTTTTAATTTCTCTCTTCTCTCCTTAGGTCCAATGATGCTTGGAAGAAAGAAGAAAATCCTTGTGCGGTACCGCAAGTAGAGGGTAAGTACCAGAGGTAGAGTCAATACTCACACTTTTATCCTCTTGAAATTTGGGCTGTTACGACACCACCGGAATTACCTGGGATGAGGACCGTTGTGGTCGTCTGGAAGAAGCGGACGAAGCCTGAACAGGTCGCGGAGTCTAGCAGGATCTGGTTCTTCGCTAGAGCCTCTGATGGTGAGGATAGACTTGTGCTGCAGATTTACCCACAGGTCGCGGCTCCTGAGGCAACGCCTGGGAGAGGAATGAAAGAGGAAGCGGGACAGAAGGGAATGGATGAGAGAAAGCGGTTAAGTAGCAAAAATAGTACCAGAAGGGACTGGACTGTGACAAACGACAATAAACACTGAATGGACGTGACCGTAAAGAATGGACAGGACTGACTAACAAAACAAACTGGGTGACACACTCTCACTCACTCAGCGGGAAATCCCCAAAGGGATACAAGTACAGGCACTCAGGAACAGGAAGGGTTAAAACACAGAGGCAATGAACAGCAGGGGAGAGAGAGGGAAAATGCAGGCAAAAGGGTCACAAGCAGGAACTAGGCAGGATAACAAATGGGGCACTCAAGAAAGCAACAGTGCACTAGGCTGAAAATATAAGAGGCAAGAGCAAGACAGAAGCACGGGGCAGCAGATGCTATAAGTGTTGTGGGGTTCCCGCTGCTCTATTTAAAGGGAGACTGGCCAATGAGGTGGTAGTTTCTGGGCCAGCCCCCTTGCCTGAAAAGCTATTGTGCACCAGACAAATAGAGCCTGGATGACCAAAAAGACTGTGCGCTGCAGTGCGAGTGGAATGAGCGTTCTGGCGGCTGCTTAGCAACCAGAACGGCAGAGTGGCAGGCAGAGGAGAGCAGGGAAGCGATGCGCACATGGCTAATTTGCATGGTGTCACGCCCCCATGACGACATGCCGGAAGAGACAGCGGGCGCAGGCGCCGGAGAGAGCGTGGAGCAGGTAAGAGCCGGACTCCGGCGTGTAACAGTACCCTCCTTTGATGAGGGGTTCTAATACCCCTAAGTTTGGGTTTAAGAGGAAATTTCTTATGGAAATCTTGGAGAATTTTATTGGCATGAATGTTTCTAGCCGTGATCCACTCTCTTTCTTCTGGGCCATAACCCTTCCAATGAATGAGATATTGTACTTGCCCATCTGGAATCCAAGATCTCTTCTATTTCGAACTCCTCCTGGCCGTCAACATTCAAAGGAGGAGGTTTGGAACGAGAAGACATGGGAAAGTTGCAGACTCCCTTCACTGGCTTAAGGAGCGAGGCATAGAAGGTGGAAGGGATCCTCAAGGTTCTGGGTAGCTTTAATCTGAACGCCATTGGATTGACTTTCTTGACAATGACAAAAGGACCAATAAACCATGGTTCCAGTTTCCTGGAGGGTTGTTGGATATGAATATTTTTTGTGGGTAGCCACACTTTATCACCGACTTTGAACCTACATTTCTGTCGGTGATGGTCCACCCTTGTCTTTGTCCTAAAGGCTGTTCTTTGTAAAGAAAGGTTGACTTAGGTCCAGATGTTATGTAGATTCTTAGCTGATTAACGGGCATCATGATGTAGGCCAGAATGTGTCTGAAAAAGAAAGCAGGAGTGGGGATGATAGCCCCAGACACAGAAAAAGGGAGACATTTTGGATGAGCAATGTGTAGCATTATTATATGCGAATTCGGCCTAGGGAAGGCTCTGGACCCAATTATTTTGGAGTTTGGACACATAACATCGCAGGTATTGTTCCAGAGATTGATTTACTCTTTTCTGGCGAGATGTATCCCCTGTGGTATATGTTTAGAGACATTTCCCGATATGTGCTTGCCTTTAAAACGGTTTGGGAGTATGAGAGTGTGCTCATGATCTGGTCTATCTCCAAGTGGGAAAAGTGGACAACCAATGTGATAAGCCATTAGTAATCGTAGTGTGATCAAGGAGATCACGTAGGATATGGTAGTGAAGGGATATCGTCCCCCTTTCACATGGCGGGTTACTTAGTAATCTGCCCAGCTTATTTTGCCAGTCCAGATCCCCCAGGTGGCGAGTGAGTGCAGTGCCTGTTTAAGTGCAAATATATGAGTGAGCGGTAAATTGTGTGTGTCTCGTGCTTGCGAAAGTTTGAAGTGAGCGCCTACGCGGCCATGTAAGGTCTCTGACCGTGTTGATTTTTTTGACGTCCCAGCTATTAAATGGGTATGCTGCTTCCCCTCTCTGAAAATCAGGGTTTTTCAAAAAAGGCAAGAAGAGGGAGTATCTGTTGTTAAGACTCTTGAGTTTCCTAATGCGCTTCCACGTGGACCAGACCGATATTAGTAAGGGATTGTCTTGAGTATCTTGCATTAGATCAGAGCGCGGAATATGGAGAAAGGAAACAAGGGAGATCTCATTAAGAAAAGACTGCTCAAGCATCGTGTTGTCGTAACGTTCCCCATTATGTATCCAATCTCTGATGTACCAAATATTACTCGCATAGCTGTATAGCTTTTAGATTGGGAAAATTAATTCCCCCATTTGAGGGGTGTTGTTGCAGTTTGATTAGTGCAATCCTGGGCCACTTGCCTTGCCATATGAAATTCCGGAAAATTTTATTAAGGAGTCTTTCATCTGCGGGCTTTAATATTATGGGCAGCATTTACAGGGGGTATAATAGTTTGGGAAATATGATCATCTTTATCAGATTTGATCGGCCGGAATATGAGAGTGGGAGGTTATGCCATTTGGACATGCTTGCACTCGACTCTATGATTAATCCTCGCATGTTATCCTCATACATCCTCATACATAGTATGGTGATTTTTTTGGAAGCACTACTCCTAGGTATTTTAATGAATGCCTGGCCCAACAAATCTGGTACCGACTATGCCAGTCCGGGCGATCATCTGTTCCCAACCACAGGGCAGTAGACTTGGTTTGGTTGATGGTAAAGCCGGAGACCTTCCCAAATTCCTGAATAGTGTGAAATATCTCTGGAAGAGAACCCACCGGGTCAGAAACATATAACAGTAGGTCGTCTGCGAAAGCAGTTATTTTGACAATTTTACGACCTATAGTGATACCCTTGAATATCGGGGATTCTTGTAACAGTCGTAATAGTGGGTCGAGAGCGAGGTTAAACAATAGGGGGAGAGGGGACACCCCTGCCTGGTACCCCTGGTCATTATCATCGGTTCACCTTTGTATCCATTTATAATTAGGTTAGTGCTGGGGGAGGAATATATGTAAGTAATAAAGTCAGCGAATTCGCTACCAAAATTTCTGTAGGCAAAGATAGTCTGCATATGAGGCCAAGACACCTGATCAAATGCTTTCTCAGCATCTAGGCTGAGAAGCATTGCGGAAGATGTAGCTGACTGTTTGGAGGTTGCGGCCACTATGGCAGCCACTGCAGCTCATACCGCTTTGACCGAGTGCCTCCCATGAACAAATGCCATCTGATGTGGAGTCAGGAGCGTAGAGAGAATAGATTGCAGTCTGTAAGCCATAATTTTGGCTAACAGCTTGAAGTCTTGATTTAAAAGGGTAATAGGTCTATATGAATCAGCCGGTTTATTTGGTTTTAGAAGTAGTATAGTGTGTGCCTGATCGAAAGATGGGTATGGGGGGTATTCAGTGTGTAATGTGGTAAATAAGCTTGCAAGGGTGGGGAGTATTGCTGGTTTAAGAATTTTGAAGAATTCTGCCGTAAAGCCGCCAGGGCCTGGAGATTTGTTATTCCGCAGTGTTGTTATAGCTTTAGATATCTCGATTTCCATAATGGGTGAATTTAGGGACTCCTTTTGAGCTTCTTTAAGTTTAGGTAAATGAACTTTAATGTAATTCGTAAGTCTGCTAGATCTGGCGTGGCTGTGTAAAGTGTAGTGTAATAGTGATGAAATGCTTAATGAATATCTTTTAAGGAAGTGTATGAGGATCGGGTGTTTGGATCTGTAATAGTTAAGATATCTTGTTTCTTATGGTGCAGTTTCACTGTATTCGCAAGGATTTTACCTGACTTATTGCCCCACCGGAAGAACTTGCTCTTCGAGTATTCTTGGCGCATATGAGCTTGTGATAATAATAGGCTCTCCAGAAGTTGCCTAGAGGATTGATAGATTTTAAGGTTGTTATCAGAGTATAATTTGGCATAAGTTGCCTTAAAGGCTCTTTTTTTCTGTCCCTGGAAGGATATAATATGGCCTCTGAGAACTGCCTTAGCAGCTTCCCAGAATAAAATCGGATTGCCCGTGTGCGCACTATTATCCTGCGTATAATCCCTCCATCTATCATTTAAGAAGATTTAAACTCATGTGAGGCATATAGGAATGACGGAAAGCGCCAAAACCTATCTTGTGCTAACCTCCGATGGGGCATAAGAGACAAAGATATGCGAGCATGATCAGAAATGAGTATGTTGTGTATGTCAGTGGAGAGAGGCCGGGGAAACAGGTTATTACTTAGAAGGATGTAGTCAAGGCATGAAAAAGATTTATGGACTGCAGAATGAAATGTAAAACTGTGGTCTGTGGGGTTACGTATTCTCCATGGGTCTGAGACATGATGTGTGGTTTTAAGGAATTAAATATGGTTGTGACTGCGGTTGGCATGTGAGGGTGCAGACGGAGATCTGTCCATGGCAGAGTTGTCAACAGAATTAAAATCTCCCGCTATAATAACATTCAAGGTGTCATATTGCAGTAAAAGAGACGAAATAACAGAAAAAATTATTGTGTTGGCAAATTAGGAGCATAGGGCCTGATCCAGAGCTACGGCCGCCGTCGCTAGTACGGCGGCTGTAGCTCTAATGCGCATGCGCCGGGCAGATGTTGCCCGGCGTTACTATGAAAACGCCCGATCTAGGATCAGGTGTCCGTAGTAACAGCTGAGGGGGCGTCCCTCACTGTTACTACGCAAATGTTAGTGTAGGCAGAGGGAGGTAGTTTCAGAATGGGAGGGAGGGGTTTGAGTTAATACGCTCCTGTCCGAGCGTATTTTCCCTCGCTTAGGCTGGCTGAAGTTAGGGTAGCTTTCAGCTGGCATAAGTGAGGGAAAATAGGCTCGGACAGGGGGGAGTGTCAGGGGGAGGGCACACTGATACACTGTGCTTTACTAAGCACAGCACATCGGCGTAGGTCTTGATCAGGCCCCTTGTCTCTACCCAAAATTTTATAGTTCAATTTTTTATTCAAAATCAATTCCATCCAAGTTTCATTATTGTTTAATAAATCTATGCCCCTTTTTTACAGGAATCTGCCATGGGGGTCTTTAGCAGTCTTAATTACTTCATATCGAAGATTTTTGTAATATAGAATAGCTACCCCCCTAGTTTTAGTGTCATGGGTTGCCGCTATGCATTCCCCAATCCAAGAGCCCCTCAAAGTATTGTCACAATGGGACCAATGAGTCTCCTGTATGAAGACTATATCAGGTAGCAGTGACTTCAAATGATCTACTACTCTGCGCCTCTCGATTGGGGAATTTAGGCCTCCCACATTCCACGAAACCAACCGTACTGCCGAAGAGTGGGGGGACATGCTGGCGGAATTGGTTCCATCCTCACAGGATTAGCCATAGAGGCGTAAGGCTACAGAAAGAACTGCCGCTATGACTCTTATAGGAAGGGTGTAGTGGCACAGTCTATATAGGGGGATACTATAATATTTGGGTATCTGCATCTTTTCCGGTCTGGTACACGTATAGCAATACCAGTGAGAAGAAACTCTCCATATCAATTGTTTTATAAATGACTCCGTGGTAGTAAACATAAGTGTTCTTAGTTTTAAGTAGATAACAAAGCTCCAATTCCAACTTTTTTTTTTACATTTTCCTCCTGTATTGAAGGAACATCCTTGTTATAGGATGTTACGCACAAATAAACAAAAAATTTAACAATGTTAACGGGGCTGTAAGGGCAACTTATAGTCATGTTAATGGACTAAAGAATTAAACTGTATTTTAACTTGGCGACCTAGGTGAGCTATGGTTGCTAGAGGTGGAAGGGCAATCTTTGTCCAGCTGATAATGGGCTACAAAATCTTGAGTACTATTGACATCATCAAAAGTATGAACTTGACCATTATGCGTTACCCTAAGGCGGGCAGGGAAAGCTAAAGTAAATTTGAAATAATGCTCATGCAAAGCTGAGCAAATTGGGGCGAAAGCACGTCTTTTTTGGGAAACATTAAGGGAAAAGTCCTGAAATATTAATATCTTACAATTGTCAATTTTAAGATCCGTAGCATTACGGTACGTTCGCAGAATTGTTTCCTTATCCCTATAATTTAGAAATTTTACGATTACCGCCCTGGGCCTGTCACCCGCATTTTTCCATTCTGGTTCTAGCCTATGGGCCCTTTCGATGCCAGACCGAGAGCAGCAACCAAGTTGACTTGGAAGAAGGTAAGCAACTCCGAGTTTTTTATAGTTTCCGGAATTCCCAGGAATCGGAGATTGTTTCTCCGGTTCCTGTTCTCCTAGTCATCTATTTTGTCCTCCAGCTACTTGAACCGTTTGTTTGAGTAAGCGTCGCATTTTGCAAAGTAATTTGGGTGTCATCTATATCGCTGACTCTTTGTTCAAGAGTCACAATTCTTTTTGTGTTAGCTTCCATATTGGCAATTGCGGTAGTTATGCTAGATTGCAGGGCTTCGAATCTAGTGTCTAAAGCTGGCAGCAATTTTTGTTCCATGAGAGGAAACAAGTGACTGGACAGTTTCCTTGCTGTCTCTGCCAGTGAAGGGGGGGGGGCTAACATCTAATTGGGGGTTCTGAGAGCTGGAGGAGTTGCTATGTGACTGTGGAGAGGGTGGATTTATTTTATTAGAGCTAGCAGTATTTTGAGTTTTGCAGGTTTTACCCAATTTAGCGTTGTCTAAGTTACCCAAATACATTTTCATACCTTTTGCGTATATCAATGAATGCGTACAAATTGGTTTTAAACACAGTGAGAAATGTAGCCTCGCCACGTGTCTAAAACTGCATAGGGAGATATCAGCAGAGTAAATGTAAAGATCAAATATACAGTATATCAAAACTCTAAATCAAGTAGCGACATGCAGCCCTAACAATGCTGATCTGGTAGGTCACCTATCCTAAAAGCAAATTGCTTACATATTATTTAAAAAAGCTATCACAGATGTGTTATTAATAGCAAGAGAGGCATTTATACTTTAGCAAAGGCTAATATCTGCATTACACACGAATAGCACTCTATACTAGAGGTGGTTCCTAACTGAGCTCTAGTCACAGCTATCAATCGGTATTCGAGCCAAGAAAAGAAAACAAAAGTCTCCTTAATATATCACCCCTCGTTGCTTGGTAGCTTCAGTGGCGTCGGTAGGTCTGTAGAGAAATGCAAACCTCCGTCGGTGGTGCAGTGTCAGTCATCGTAGGGGAGCTGATATTCTCTCCGATAGCTTAGAATGTCCAGGACTGTCCCTTGAGTCTTTGCAGCTCGGATGCTGCGGGGTCTTGGATGCAAATGTGCACAGCACTTTGTACACTGCTGTCTGTATATTTGATATCCAATTAAGGTATGTGTGATTCTGGTGAGGGCTTAAGCCAAATTCCGCCGATGCTAGGGAGGTTGAAATGCGTTTTCCCTGAAACTCTATCATTAGCCCTCACATTGCCCAAGAGTTAAAGTCCTATATATATATCTATATCAGATGATAAATACAATTTAAAAAGTCCCCTTTCCCACCACATTAGTTACTCTGGATATTTATGTTTCAAAACTTGTTTGATTATTTTTACGTAAAGAAAATAAAATCTAAGAGGATAACATGAGCGACTTGTTGCAGTAACATATATAAATGGCCTATGGGGTGAGCCTGATTTTTCTATTAATCATTAAGAATAGTGACTTAGACTGCTGCTTCCTCAATACAGCTCTGAACTGGCTCTTTTGATGTTCTGGAAAGACTGCTATTTATTTTTCTTGCTAAAAGGATTTTTTACTTTGCTGATTGCTAAAAAGCTACATTGTATATGTTTGTTGTTAATGTAAGACACAAAATAAAAGCCTGCCCTGGTTTATATTCAGTCACATCCTTTGAAAAGACCACAATATGGTCAAAAAAAGTTTTTTGTCCTAAAACAGATTTTTTTTTACGAAAGTGTGTGCCCTGGGGCAGCGTGTACACCAGGCATGTCAAACTCGCAGGCTGCATGTGGCCAAAAGCTTTTATTTTGCAGCCCCCATATCGCATAGGCGATCATTGCTGAAAAGGCCCTGCTATCAGCCGCAGCAGCAGTTAAACAGGACAGCTGATAGCAAAGCCCTTTTCAGCTGTCCTAAATAACTGCTGCATCGGCCAACAGCAGGAAACAGATTGCTTTATGGCCAGCGTCACACAGAAGAGCTTGAAGAGAGCGCATACCGCGGAGGAGAGAGAAACGGACGGAAGGCATCAAAGGTAAGTAAGGTATAAATAGGGGAGGCTGGAGACTAATGAATGGGGAATTACTGGGAGCTGAAGCCATATGAATTGAGAATACCGGGGAGCTGGAGCAATAGGAATAGGGATTATTGTGGAGCTGAAGATATGTGATGTGGGATACTGGGAGCTGGAGAGACATGATAGGGTTATACTGTGATGGGATATACTGGGAACTGGGGAGACATGATTGGGAATACTGAGAGATGGAGATACATGATGGGATATATTGGGAGGTAAAGAGACATGATTGGGAATAGTGGGAGCTGGAGAAAAAAATGAGACTTTTTATTTTTGTTGCAGCTTACACAAGAGATTTTGATTTGGGGTTTTGAGGTTGACATGCGTGGTGTAAACTAAAGCATTGTATCATGCAACAAAGAAAGTTAATGTGCAGTAAAGGAGGTCTCTTTATCTAATGTGCTTGAGGGGGCTATTACTTTCAGGATTAGGTAAGTCATTTAACAGTGGGGTAGTGGTGATGAGGCAGTTTTTATAATAGATATGACTACTTAAAGAAAAAAGGGGTCATTGCATTACTCATTAACTATGCATTTTGTATTCAGGTGGTTTAGTTATTATTGCCATTGTTATTAAAGTTTATTTATAAGGCACTACAAAGTATACACAGTGCCGTACAGTGAGACAAAGAATATAAAAATGTCATATAGGGTACAATAAAATATATTATAGGTTAAAATATGGGTGATAGGGTAGCCAAATATTAAGTAAATAAGGAAACACAAGGATGTAGTGGGATGGGGGAGGATAAATAGTTTCAGTTTTAGGATAAATAGTGTCTGGTTGTGTTATTATGTCTATTTATTACATCTGTTTATTGTGCTTTTAATGTATGCAGGGTGGTAGACCTAGAACCGAATCCAGATCCCCGCTGCATCCTAAATTTTGTATGGGTGAGTGGAGGCCACTCCCCTCATTTGTACAAACCTACCCCACCTCACCCCTACCTTAACATTTCTGTACCATCGTCACATAAAATGTGGTGTGGTGAGGAAATCTGGATTGTACATAAGGACTGAAACCAGCCCTTGCTTTACAATCGACATACCTGGCACAAATGCACATGCAGAAGAAAAAAACAAGAGGTTCATATCTTGGGCCAGATTTACTAAGCTGCGGGTTTGGAAATGTGGAGATGTTGCCCATAACAACCAATAAGATTCTAGCTGACATTCTCTAGTATGCAATAGGAAAGTGAGAGCTAGAATCTGTTTGGGTGCTATGGGCAACACCTCTATTCAAAACCTGCAGCTTAGTAAATCTGGCCCTAAGCTTCCCTTCGCTGCAAAC
>WWET01003168.1:131873-150732 GCA_011038615.1 Limnodynastes dumerilii | reverse complement strand
ATTTAAAGTGTACAGTATGGGCGTGCTAAGCTGCGTACGTTCGCGTAGTCTGTACGCCGGTTAGCGGACGTATTCTGTTACGTTAGGAAAAGTTAAGGTAGGGTTTGGGTCGCGTAATTAGAGAAAATACGTCCGTGCAAGGGGTGTGCCGTGGGGAGTGTATTGACCTTACGTGTACGAAAATACGCACCGCTAAAATACGTACGCACACACGTAGTTCTGGATCTACCCCAATGACCTGCAGAAGGTCAATAATAACGATAACCTTTAAATTTTGATGTGGGCCAAAGAAAGCAGGTAAAGTGTAAACGATAACAATAACATCATAGTAGAATAACTTTGCATAACAGCTCAATAAATAATAACAAGCGAAAACCCAACAACCATCACACACCTACAAAACCCTACGGCCTGACACTTCTTTTAAGTATAACGAGACTGCCCGCATGTGTGCGTCTCCAGCCTCGGGTAACAACAAAAACACAGATCAAAGGTATCCAACATCCATGTAGCACCTTAACAGACCTGAAATAAAAAACACAAAACACAAAAAACCACTGAGAATATATAATAAAATTCCTGCTTTCTGTCATTATCATCTGCCCACTCCGGGTAAGAGGCTACCCGGATCCCCTGCACAAGGCTTTATGAAGACTAGGATCCCCATTCCCTCCCTCTTCCCAGGAAGCAACCAATGACAACAGGAGGGGTGATTGTCACCAATGGAATCCCACTAACCCACACAGGGAGTTTAATTTGCTTCAAGTTAAATTAGATTATCTCTCTGCTGTTCTAGTTACGCCATCTTTGTAGGATTTAAGACTGGTGATCCCTTAATAACGATTTACAAAGCCTCGTCGGAATGAGATAAGTAAAAGGGGTGTGTCAGGCCAAGTAAAGAAGGAACTTAAGAAAAGTGGGTGAGGGGAGGCATTTAAATGGGGCATACAGGGCGCGGTTTGACAAGTACATGCACACTTTAGCAACTTAAGAAGATACATATTCACAGGAAGATAAAGCTGCCTTTGGACTTCTTAAATCATTTAAGAACAACAAAAACAAAGGAATGTCAAGGGCGTTGGGATGCATATAATTGTGAATCTATCTTTGCTTCTTAACTTTAAATCAAATCCCTGATTTCAATGACAGTTGCAAAGCTGATTATTGTGATGATGATGATGATTCTTCTTCTTCTTCTTCTTCTTCTTCTTATTATTATTATTATTATTATTATTATTATTATTATTTCCTGTTTTATCTTATATTATTTTATTTTTTAAAGAAACAAACTTTATTTCTCAATTTATAAGGTAATAAAAATGAGGTATCTCCTGCTGCTTTAAGCTGTATTCTAAAGATAATTAATGCTTAATTACCTTTAAAAATAAAACAATAAAATCTGAATCATCAACACCCCAGTGTGTTTGTTGTGCACAGTTGCTATTGCTATATATCTCTGCTAGAATGCGAGGGGTGGTAATTTTATATCACTCAATTCTTCAACTTGTCAAATGTACTGTTTCCATTATTCTTTCTTTATATCAGTGCTTCTGAATAGTTTAATTAATTCAGTTTCCTTGCATAAAGAAGCAGTTTACAGTCACAGATATCTGTTTGTGATTTTTCAAAACAACAGCAAACAATTTCCATGTCTAAATGTTTCTTTTGTTTCTTTAAAGAGTAGTTACAGACAGAGATGTCTTTACGTTTTAGAACATATGTCCCTGCTACTGCTAATTCACGTTAATAGAAAATAAGAAAATAAGGCCTGGTGATATAATTGATGCTAATTGTTGAACCAACTGAACTGACTGATGCATTGCAGACTGCTTTATCTGTTTATGATTACATTATTTCCATAGTTATATGGTAAGCTTTTACTTGGCTTTCGTTGTATCATTTTGACAAAAGAGAAAGGGCTCCATTGGCACAAAAGTGCAAAAACTGCAGGCTGGGTGTCACTGTGGACCAGGTAGTCAGGGGTTAAGCCCTGGAGCCTATAAAAAGATTTATAGAAACATTTTTTTATAGAATATATAAATCCAAGTATGTAGGGAGAGTACAACTAATGATGGTCACAAATAATTATCCAAAACAAAATCTTTGAAGAGACAAAGAGAAGTGGACCATTTGTAATTGCACACCTAATGATAAAAATCTGTTTGAAATCCAATGGAACAGTAACGTGTAGCAAAGACAGTGAGAAAGAAAAAACTTTATGTAAAAATAAACATATAACCTTTAATAGATATGCAGTAAAAAGGCGAAATATTTAATATAAAATCATACATCACATTGCTGCAAAGCGGTACCACACCTACCAATTGGATAATGTCAATTGCGTGCAGATATAACCTGGGTAAATAAAGGTAAGTAAACAGGGCTTGTATTACTGATTTAAATCAGGTAGAGCAGTAGGATGGTGAATAAATGAGGCACATTCTAAAAGTAACTCCATAATCTGGGTAACCGATTGACTGTACCTATAAATGTGTCTGCCACCTCACGGTAGAACTTCGCCCCACTGGGGGGGTATAAATCACCCTGCACTGCAGTGGAAGTGACCAAAACCCCGCTAGGTACACAGAAAAATCAGATGGCCTTTGTAATAAGCAGTTAATTACATGCACTATTGCAGAGGACTGCATGGTTATGTTGCACGCATAAATCACTGTATGATAAGTGGTGCGGTCCGAACAAAAACACAATCAGGCAATGGATGAAAAAATTTAAACTGGGGTTGCCAGTAAGGGGTGCACCTCGGCTCCCCCTTACCCCAACGTACGTTTCGCCAGGCGTAGCTTTCTCAAGGGATGTGACGCCTCACCTATCGTTCCGGCGGGAGAGGATTTAAAGGGACACAGCTGTCAATCAAAGTTAGAGCACAACCCCCCGGGGTGGCTGCTCCTGAAATCTGATAGGTGCAAAGAAATGCCAATCATTGCAAAGGGAGGATAGGGGAGGTGCTAATCGCAACCCCGGCCCATGGAGTGGCTACATATGGAAACAGGGTAGCGGTTCAAATAGTTAATAATTAATAACACATCGGATCATTTAACATACCAACTGGAACTCGTATCCTTATAAAAATGCCAAGGCCCTATGAAAAACTGGCATCCCTAAGAAAACCCACCCCTCCTCACTAACGGGAGACGCAGTCAGGATTTGCTGTTTATCTATAGTTGCTGAAGTTAAATACTGAAAACACCAGCATGTTAAAAGGACAGTCTATTAAAGGGGAACAGTATGCTAAAAAGCATCAGTATAAAGTATTGAATTGGCCAGAAACCAAGTAAGGTCCTGACAACCAAGAATCTAAGCCTATAATCAGAGACTAATTATTATCTAGCTGCTAAAGTCTCTAGGATATCGCCCAGAGAGAAGACTGAGGTAATGTAAACACACACATGTAACCTGCGTCGGTAAATCTAAATTGCCTAGAAGCAAGGAGACTCAAGGGTAATGGATAATTCCTGATCAGGGTGTACTGAATTATGGTAAGTCACTCATTGAAGCCAAAGTAATAATAGCACATGCTGGATGGTAAAAAAGACAATTATCGTATACATTGTTTTGATTTTGAATACTCATGGTACAAGGTCTACTAAGTTACACAAAAGGTAAATGTATCTAATCTTATCATAAACACCAAAGAACCGAAAGGACGCAGAGGATTGAGTATATAACTCTTTATAAAAAGACAATGTAGTTGAACTGTTCGTTTAAACCATTGGGCATTACACAGTCCATCAGACAGTTGAGCCTGCATTCTCTCTGTAGTAGAATCCTGTCCCAGTCTCTCCCTCTCTGGTCCTTACATACCCTCAACATACCAAAGGCTTTCAGGAGATTGGGATTAGAGGCATGATTCCTAAGGAAGTGCCTCGCCACTGGGGTAAGCACTTTCTCATCATCAAAATCTTTCTGTGCATTCTTAATTGAACACATATGTTCAAGTAAACAATATTTAAGTTTACGCTTCATCTTACCGACATAGTGTAATCCACATGGGCAGGTAAGGCAATAAATGATTCCAATGGAGTCACAATTGATGAAATCTATAATGTGATGTACATGCCCATAACTGTCCATGAATTGTTTTGTGATAGTTATGATTCTACATGCATTACAGCGTCCACATCTAAAGCAACCCTTAACATTGCTACCCAGGGTGCGGATCGGATGGAAGTGGCTGCTGACCAGACGATCTTATTAAATTGGGTGCACGACACCAGTTCATTTTTATATGCATCCCAATCGCATCGTGTGCTTTTGTAAAATGTCTAAACTCAAATTTGATTCTTTACAGTATGTACCCACAAGACGGATATCACTACTGGTTTGTTTGGGTTTTGGTCCAGAAAATAGAAGGGTTTCCCTTTTCTGACTTTTTAGCCCAGTGGTATGCTTCTTTGAGATACTGATGTTTATAGCCTCGCTTTAGTAGCCGTTCTCTTAATTCTTTGGCCCTTTTCTGAAATAAGCCGTTTCTCGAGCAGTTTCGGCAAATTCATAAATACTCGCCCCTCGGGATGCCTTTAATTGTGGCCTTGGGGTGTTGGCTTTGTCTTAAGAGTAGGCTGTTTGTCGCAGTGTCCTTCCTAAAAGTGTCCGTGTACACTTGCCCGTCTGGGCTAACATTGATCAAAAGGTCCAAAAATTCAATAGTGGTCTCACTATAGTTTAAGGTGAGTTTCAGATTAAAGTGATTATCATTGAGGACACTAATGAAGTCCTCTAGGTCCCTAGATGTACCTATCCAAATCAGAAGAATATCAGTTATGAACCTAACCCACAGCAGTATATGATCCGTCAGTGTGTTATGCTTCTCAGTAAAAACAACCTCGCGCTCCCACCACCCCAAATAGAGGTTTGCGTATGTGGGAGCGCAGGTGATCCCCATCGCTGTACCCCTGAGTTGTAAATAATATTGTTGACCAAACAAAAAGTAATTCTTGGTCAAGACAAACCGTAATAAATTAATCAAGAACTCATGTCTGGGGTGATGGGGTTGTTGATCCAGGAAGTATTGTACGGCTTCTACACCTCTCGCATGGTCTATGCTCGTGTAGAGAGCCTCAACGTCAAGGGTAATGAGGACGGCATGGGGGGGGAGTATTAGATAGTACAATTTGCGAAGGACATCCGTAGTGTCGCGTATGTAGGATAGTAACGTCATGACTAGATGTCTCACATTTTTGGCGATAAAGGTGATGGTTTGTTCAGTCAGGCACCCGTTACCCGACACAATCGGTCGACCGGGAGGTTCCATCTGATTCTTGTGAACCTTGGGCAGCATGTAAAAGATAGCTGCCCTAGGGATTTGTACCGTTAAAAATTCATTGTTAGTTTTTGAAATAATATTCTCAGCCCTAGCTTTATTAATCTGGGTCATGTACTTTAGTAGATAGTCTGAAGTGGGGTCTAGTAATAGACGCCTATAGCAATTATGGTCATTTAATTGGCGTAGGGCCTCTTTGAGATACATCTCTCTTGGCCAAAGTACAATGTTGCCCCCTTTATCTGAACCCTTCACTATCACATCTTCCCACCCAGCTATCTCATCTAAGGCTTTTTTCTCCTTATTAGAAATATTGGAGTGGAACCACAGTTTATCCCTTCTGAATTGTAGCACATCTAAATCTTTGGACACCAATTGTAGGAAAACCTGAGCTTGTGGGCATGTGCAAAAATCTGGAAAGAATGTGGATCTTTTCTTTAATTCCACAGCGGGGACTCCTAATGGCATGGTGTTATCGTGCATCTCCTGAATATCATTACCCTGTAATTCTTCCAGGGTTTGAATAGCAAGCAATTCTTGTGAATCCCATACAGTACCTGCCTCGATGTCTAGGGAGAGATCTATATTGGAATCATGAGACGGTAAGGGGGTCGGGGAGTCCATTTTGTGTAAGATCAACTTACGTAAAAATAAATGTATGTCCCTTTCCCACTGAAACCTGTCAAAATGGGAATCAGGGAAAAGGAAAGACCCTGAGAGAGTACACCAACTTGGTCAGGTGATAAAACCCTGTCACTTAAGTTTATAATCTGTAGGGCATAACTTTCATCATCAACTATACGAGGAGCCTCTCCTATCGCTTCCTCGTTGGGTAAGCCTTCCTCCTCTGCGTCTCGTTCCCTTTTTTCCTTTTTTTTATTTCCCCTCTTTGTCCTGTATTTACGTTTTTGGGTGGACCAAGTCCTAAAAAAGTCTTGACTGTACTGCCATGGCTAGGTTCTGTTTCATCCCCCTCCAAGGTCAAGTAACCATCCCTTCTCTCTCTAGGCTGTCTTTTATTAAATCTTTATTTCCAATTAAAGATTCTATTGGTGGTATAGTCCTTCCTGTCCCTCATAAATTTCTGTTTCTTCCTGTCTGTAATAAACTGTTCAAAATTATCCCCATCCTGTTTCATCTTTTCATAAGCTGATTGAAAAGACTCAAAATATTTTAAATCACCACATGCTTGGTTAATATCATCAGAGAGTTGAGTTAAAAATAACTCGTCATGTTTAATCAGTACTCCCAAAAGGTGTTTATGATAAGATTAGATACATTTACCTTGTGTGTAACTTAGTAGACCTTGTATCATGAGTATTCAAAATCAAACCAATGTATACGATAATTTTTTACCATCCGGCATGTGCTATTATTACTTTGGCTTCAATGAGTGACTTACCATACTTCAGTACACTTTGATCAATAATTATCCATTACCCTTGAGTCTCCTTGCTTCTAGGCAATGTAGATTTACCGACACAGGTTACATGTGTGTGTTTACATTACATCAGTCTCCTCTCTAGGCGATATCCTAGATACTTTAGGAGCTAGATAATAGTTAGTCCCTCATTATAGGCTTAGATTCTTGGTTGTCAGGACCTTAGTTGGTTTCTGGTCGATTCAATACTTTATACTGATGCTTTTTAGCATACTGTTCCCCTTTAATAGACTGTCCTTTTAACGTGCTGGTGTTTTCAGTATTTAACTTCAGCAACTATAGATAAACAGCAAATCCTGACTGCGTCTCCCTTTAGTGAGGAGGGGTGGGTTTTCTTAGGGATGCCAGTTTTTCATAGGGCCTTGGCATTTTTATTTTAATGATACGAGTTCCAGTTGGTATGTTAAATGATCCGATGTGTTATTAATTATTAACTATTTGAACCGCTACCCTGTTTCCATATGTAGCCACTCCATGGGCTGAGGTTGCGATTAGCACCTCCCCTATCCTCCCTTTGCAATGATTGGTATTTCTTTGCACCTATCAGATTTCAGGAGCAGCCACCCCGGGGGGTTGTGCTCTAACTTTGATTGACAGACGTGTGCCTTTAAATCCTCTCCCGCCGGAACGATAGGTGAGGCGTCACATTTCTTGAGAAAGCCACACCTGGCAAAATGTACGTTGGAGTAAGGGGGAGCCAAGGTGCACCTCAGCAACCCCAGTTTTAATTTTTTCATCCATTGCATGATTGTATTTTGTTCGGACCGCACCACTTATCATACAGTGATTTATGCGTGCAACATAACCATGCAGTCCTCTGCAATAGTGCATGTACTTAACTGCTTATTACAAAGGCCATCTGATTTTGCTGTGTACCTAACTTCCAGTGCAATGTAGGGTGATTTATACCCCCTCCCCCCCCCAGTTGGTCGAAGTTCCACCGTGAGGTGGCAGGCACATTTATAGGTACAGTCAATCGGTCACCCAGATTAGGGAGTTACTTTTAGAATGTGCCTCATTTATTCACCATCCTACTGCTATACCTGATTTAAAATCAGTAATACAAGCCCTGTTTACTTATTTTTGTTTACCCAGGTTATATCTGCACGCAATTGACATTACCCAATTGTTAGGTGCGATAACAGCAGTGTGTTGTATGATGTGATGTGATGTATGATCTTATATGAAATATTTTTGCCTTTTTACTGCATATCTATTAAAGGTTACAGATTTTTCTCATTAGGTGTGCACTTACAAATGGTCCACTTCTCTTTGTATCTTCAAAGATTTTGTTTTAGTATTAAGTTTTACCTGTATGTTTTCCTTGCAAATGGGACATAGTTTGGCAGTAGCAAAAGGGAGTCTGGTAAATTATGTTAAAGTGGGGAATTGGTTGGCCTGTAGAACACAACCCTGATTGTGTGGAATGAACATTTCATAACCTTCCATACTTTTACCTAACTACAGAAAGTAAAAAAAGAGTAAGGTATTTTACAAAATAGCTCATATCAATAATATCTTTACAGCAGTAGTAACAAAGATATGCATCATGGTCAGTCTCAATGGAAATAATTACCTGCATTTGTCTCTTTCTTACAAAAATTGGTTCATATTTACAATAAATAAACAATGTGAATTTTCCTGTGCCCCCAGCATCCCCCCATCATGTGTCCAGTCCCCCAGTATCCCCCATCATGTGTCCTGTGCCCCCAGCATCCCCCCATCATGTGCCCAATCGTGGATCGGGCATCCGTAGCAGCGCCATAGGGACGCTGGAGGGCTAGGTGGCCATACCCTTCCTTACGCTGGCTGAAGTTAGGGTAGACTTCAGCCGGCGTAAGGAAGGGGCCATACGCCCGGCACAGGGGGAGTGCCAGGGTAAGTGAAAGCCGATACGCTGTGCTTTAGTAAGCACAGCGCATCGGCGTAGGTCTGGATCAGGCCCATTGTCCGTCTAGTTTTCTTCTTAAGAAGGAAAGTACGCACGGTAAGATAAGGTAGCCCTATGGTACTCTTAAGTGCCATAATGTACCTAAAAACGGGGGGATGGGTTTACTAACTTACTCTTAGGTGTGAATGTGATCTGCTGTCAATATACCTGGTGGTGGCAGCATCATTAGAAGCAGCAAACCATGAACAAGTATTTCAAAAAAACATCCCAGGCTATTGTAAGGAATCTTAATACAAATAATAGGATGTGTAGGCGACAAATATTAGTTGCTGACTCAATTTGATGTGATACCAATGTCCTGAGTGCAGGGTCGGACTTAGACTGAAAACCAGTCCTAGCATTTAAAGCACACAGGCCCATGTGTTGTGGTTAATGCGCAATATTGTTGATAGGGGAATGCTGATAGGGGAATGCATAAAAACATAAATATACATTTTGTATAAATGTATTGTTGGGGCTGACATTTCAATCAGGGATATAATGACAAGGGTCAACTGTAACACACAAGAGCCACACTCTAAATAATAGTATAAAATGACCAAAAGGGAATGTAAGCAACGAGGAATTAAATAAACTAAATTAAATAAGGAATGAAATAAAAAGGAAGCATCCAAATATGTTCAGCTTATATTCGTAAAACATTCCACTAATATATAGGATTTATTCCCCAATCTATAGGGGCTTTTCCACCAACAAAAAGAATAACTGAAAATAAGAAAAAGAATGGGTATTAGGGGGTTACACTCAATTCATCTTCAAATCAAGGTCCATTATCTTGGGTCATCTTTAAATTAAAACTTGACTTTTTTATGGGTTTTTTTTTTATTTGGTTTATCGCCTACAATCCCATTATATGGTCAACAATATAGGGAATAAGGGCTCAAATGCCAGCAAAATATAAGAATCAAAGAAAACAAAATATATGTGAATAACAAGACAATTACCGTATATGTGATTAAATTATTGTAGGGAGATCATTTCATATCCTCAAAATGGTATTGGTAACCAGTGCATTACTTGAAACAATTGAAATTAGATCTAAACCTAGAATAGAACCTAGAAATAGAATAATTTATACTCTGTATATAAGATTCTATACATAGTTATTATGGGCCATATTCACACCTAAGAAGCTTCGGCTTCTTAGGTGCGTAAACTTAAGAAATGACCTACTACACATGCGTAGTAGGTCATTTACGCAATCTACGTACCAGTTAGTTTAGTTAGAAAGAGGCGGCCTTAAGCCGCCTGGGGGAGTGTTTAGCTAGAAGTGGGAGGGTGGGGGGAAGGGAGAGGGAAAGGGAGGGGGAGGCAATGTCCATGTGGAGTTTCCTTCTTAAGAAGGAAATTATGCATAGTAAGATAAGGTAACCCTATGGCACTCATAAGTGAAATAAGGTACCTAAAAACAGGGGGGGGGCGGGTTAGGGGCAGGACTCTTATGTGTGAATACGGTCCTATGTTTCCAAGATGATATAACAGGAATTCCATCTTAAAATCATGAAATTGATACAAAATAAGCTCCTACTCTTTCTGCCAAAACTCCATGAATAACTGGACTTCAAACAACACCCTATCAAATTGAAACAACACCCTATTTTCCATAAGCCCTACTCCTTTAGTTCCCCATGAATCTGGACAGTTGGGAGGTATGCTAAAAATGCTGTCAACACTATATTTAGGTGGTGGTCTTTTTGGGATTTTAAAATTAAAAAGTAACTTATCCATTAGGCAATTAGCCAATTGCCACGCTTTGGTGAAGTTTTTTATCTAAATCTATTCAGAAGAAGGCCCAGATATCCCTGGGTCAAAGTTCAGCCAACAACATTGTGCCGTGAAATCCAAGGGGGACTCCAAACACTACATTAGATATAGAGACTGATAAAAGTTGGATGGGGCCATAATTACCACTGCTAACTGCCAAATCCATCTAGTAAAAGGCTCAGAACAGACTCCCCAGGTCAAAGGAATCTAAAGAACTAATGGATGGAATTTGGTTTCCTTAGTAACGCACATAGTAAAGTTGGGCACTTCCACTGCTCTCCTACGGTTGGAGAATATTTAAGAGTGCCGAAGGAATACTGGATTATATGTAAGGGCTTATTCAAACCCTTACTCTAATATTTAAATATCAACACCCACCATTCGTATCTCATGTGCATGTAGTATGGGCCTGCCCCGTGTGCGGCCACCTGATTTCCGTATGGAACAAAGCTGCCAGTATGCGTATCCCCTTCCCGCTGCCTAACCCAAGTACAAGCAGAGCATGGGACTTACATATGAGACATATGTAAGTCCCCTATTGTACCGAAGTCTGGATCCAGCACTTGGTCCTTAGGTACTCGCAACAGTGCATGACTTTAGGGTCTCTCTACAGAACAAGGGAAATAAGACGGGATCTAGACGTACACAAAATGGGCATTATCAGGAATTAGTAAAATCCATTTTACAAGTGCCCATATGAATCGCTTCAGTACTGTTTTTATATCTACATACTTATAACAATGGGATGGATGCCAGCACTAGTCAATGGGATGATGGATTCATATTTTACAGTAAGGGGATGCTAAGCAGACTTTTGATCCATCCCCATTTTAAGGGAGGAAAAACTGGAAAAGTTAGGGTTCATAAGGGCATGTGTGCAAGGTGAGCTCCAAGCACTGTGGCAAGTTAAGTCTGGATTGAGTCTAATAATAAGTACCATCTATGGATCTTTTAAAATCTAACTGATGGTAATAAGGTCACCTCTGGCCCAGCAAGGAGATATAGATAGCCTACAATGTACCTCAGGGGTACCTGAGGAAACTCTACTATAGCCAGTGCTATCTAGATCCTGCCAATACCAAATAAGCGGAACAGAATATTTAGGTGGATGACTACCACTTTCATTTAAACAAGCAATGCTTCATTGTTACTCAATTACTAGTCCATTCAGAAAGCATGTTCTAATATTAGCCAAAACCTAAATGATAATTTTCACTTTCTCAGTGCATATGTGCTACGTAATCAAAACACATTGTGACCTATCCAGACTTTATAACACATCTGATATCTTTCTACAGAGTAAGTGGGTGTGATTTGGTATTACAATGTGCCCCATAGACGTTCCCTTGTTTTCCTTGAAATTTCAGACTACCACCATTTTACATTCGCATGTGTAGGATATCGTATGGTAGGCTATGACTATCAGAAGTTTGGTGGTGCGAGGGGATTGGTTAATGCTCAAGACTGTCATATGAGATTATAGCAGCCATGCAATTGCAGATTCTTACACAACCATTGCTCGGGGATCTGTCCACATTACATTCATTTTTAAGATCAGGCCATTGGAGCTAAATAAAAATGTAGTGGTATTTGAGGTTTCCTTATTAAAATAATTTTAATATTGTGCTCTTCATGTCAACTACCTACGTTTGTGGAATTACCAGTTCCACTGGCCTGTGGCTGCCAAATTATTTTGAAATGTGTAACATTCTGTCATTGTTGATGTTTTACATACACTGTCATGCACAAACAGTAATAGATGAATACCTTCCCATGGGAAAAAGAATAAGGGCTATTCAACAAGTAACTAGTATCACTGAAGGAGTATTAATAGATTCCAGTATTACTCCTTCTGACTCACGCGTAGTTTGCTGGCCTGCGCACAGAGAGAAGGAAGACAACTCTGCGCACGCAGACGGCAACTCTTCCAGGCAATAACTGCCCAGACTGTCCCACAGATTAAGGAGAAAAATATTTTGTGAACAACATTGAACATTTTTCTCAAAATATATTTAAATTACATTACAGGAGACAAGCTTTTGAAATAACGATTGCAAATTTTAATACTCACTTTTGTTAAGGAAAAGAGTTGGAACCCCTTGGCTTTACCTCTGCCAGCACTTTCATTTAAGCAGTTGCCCATAGCTAAGATATAGTTTAGCACTGCCTGGAAAGCTTGACTATTCCGCAGCTGGTTACATGTTTTGATCATCTGAGATAGTAGCTGCAAGCAAAAATTCCATTTAGTTTCCTTAATCATGGTGTAAAAGGTGATTTAAATTAATTTCCTCACATAAACTAAAGGATTACTGATAAAATTACAGAATTTATTGTAAATAATATGGTTAAAACTATAGTCAATATATAACTTACAGGCTGCAAGTCCTTCATATATGTAGGCAACTCTCGAATTGCAAGTAAAGTGTCAAGCCTGGGACACAAGTCCGGGATTTTACACATCTTTATCAGAGAGAGAGAGAGAGAGATTTAAAAAAATGTACAAATAATGAACAAAAATAACAGAAATCATTGTCAGAGGATATGTCCAAACAGGTGTAGGTAGCCACCTTGAATGGCCCTTTTTCGAAAGGGACGTTTTCTACCCATGTACACCGAAGTGCCTGGGAAACGATAGCTTCTGTCTCGGTGAGAAGCAATCAATGATCCCCAGGACAAAGACGGATCTGCGAATGGTATGTATGCCTTCTTGTAATTTTTACCTTATCCCTTTCCTTACATTACACTAACCCTAACCTTCCCTTTACATCACCCTAACCCTAACATTCATCTCCCCGCAGCCTGACCCTAAGACTCCCCTTCCTGCAGCCTGACCCTAAGACTCCCCTCCCCACAGCTTAACCCAAGACTCCCCTCCCCACAGCCTAACCCAAGACTTCCCTCCCCACAGCCCAACCCTAAGACTATCCTCCCCGTATTCTAACCCTAAGACCCCCCCCTCACCACAGCCTAACCCTAATACCGCCCTCCCACAGCCTACCCCTAAGACAACCCTTCCTGCAGCTTAACCCTAAGGCTCTCCTTCCTGCACCCTAACCCTAAGTCTCCAATCGCCACAGCCTGACCCTAGCACTGACCTTAGTATTCGCCTCTGGTCCGGTGCGGCGGGTGTAGTGTGCGGCGGTGGCGGTTTCTGAATGAATGAATAAACACAAAATTTTATTTTCAGACCGGAGACTGCATCCCATTGAAAACCCACCTTTCAAAATTCTGCATTTAAAGACTCCCCTCCACACTGCCTAACCCAAGACTCCCCTTCCCACAGCCTAACCCAAGACTCCCCTCCCCACTGCCTAACCCAAGACTCCCCTCCCCGTTGCCTAACTCTTAAACTCCCTGACCCAAGTACCTCCAGTCTAGTGCTGGTCTGTGGCAATGATTTCTAATGCATAAATGGGTAAGTATGCCTACCCATTCATTCATAAAAATTTTGCACTAGCATTTTCGAAATAGAGGCAGCCGAAAATAATCTTTCGGTTGCTTGTATTTTTAAAATAGTACTATCGGACCGGCAATCCCATTCAAACTGCAAATTTTAATCTATTTAGGTCAAATAGATTACAATTTAGGTCCAATTCCCCCTAAATTGGACTACAACCTACCTGTATATTGTATGACCACATCAGACTTTGTTTCAGATTCTTAGAAAAAGATGTGCTCGGACACTTAGAACCAATGCAATTGTACTGACTTCCTGCACAGCCACTTTGTTTGCTAAGTGATACACGTCTGCACTGCACTGCTGACAATCTAAACCACTTTCTGCATAGAATGTGACCTCATCACAAGTTGCACGACAACAGTATATTATAAGGGGGAACACAGCCTTATTTACTACACTAGCTCTCTTTAAACTCTTGTCTCAATTGTGACAATCAAACATGATTGATAATCAAATCATGATCATCTTGTATTGCCAGTTAGTGTGTCTAATTATTTTTATAAACAAATACTAAACAATTATGTAATTAATTGGAAATCTGTGGTTTGGTTTGGTTGGATTGTCTTTCATTATATGGGCAGTAAAAGTTGGTGAATGTTGAAATTAATATAAAAATCCCCCCTTTTTAGTTTTGTTTTACTGTACAATATTTCAACCAGCATTAGCTAAGAATAATAATAATAGATCAAAGTTTCTTAATAAAAGTGCCTTAAAACACATAACATCGCCTCCATTGAAAATAAAAAATTCCTCCATTAAACACCAACGATTTTGTATTCTCACCTATTTTGTATTCTGCAAAAGTCAGTTCAGTTTTGAATCATGTCATATATCTTTTATTTTATCAGATATGTACCACACAGTTAAATCTTCCTTTGTTAATGTGGCTTCTGCTTTCACATCTCATACAAGACTTTTAGGTTGTGTAATTCTCTCGTTGACCTTTGTAGCACAATGTACTTCCCTATGTCTTTCCACAGATAATCTCATAATTGTTAAACAATCCAGACCTTTTTTTATACAATTCAAGAAGAGTCATTGTTTAACTACACCTGCAAGTCTAAAAACCTTATATAGAACAATGATGTCAATTCAACTCCCAAATCATTTATATATTTCCATTTCAGAAACATGTTCTCTCTCTCTATAGAGGGAAACTAAATCACAGTCAAAGACAGCAATTACTTTAAACTGTGTACCATGCTATGCATCTGTGTTATAGTGTCTCTTCATAGTGCTAACAAATACATTTGTTGTACTTCTGTAGAGCTTCATCAATACCAAGGTCACCTTATTTTTAGTGTAAAGTTCAACTAAATTATTTCAGTATGACAGCCCTCAGGGGAAGTAGTGTAATGAGGGAGGGAGGGGTTTTAGTAAATACGCTCCGGTCCCAGTGTATTTACCCTCGCTTATGCCGGCTGAAGCTGGGGTAGCCTTCATCCGGTGTAAGCGAGGATAAATATGCAGGGACGGGGGGAGTGTCGGGGGGAGTGCATGCCGATACGCTGTGCTTTAGTAAGCACAACGCATCGGTGTGGGTCTGGATCAGGCCCAATTTGATTAGCTGCTATGAGCAATATCTCTGCATGTTAAGGGCATATTTATTAAACGCTGAGCAGCTTCAAATATCAGATACCTTCTTTCCTCTCAGAACTGTTGAGTAAGCCTTGACATGACAACAACAAGCTACATTTACTGACTATTTATAATTAGCATTCTGTTAGCAAATGCTCACCTCAGTATTTAAATAACATTGGGCTGGATCCAGACCTTGTTAAGTGCATGAACTTAGTTACTCCTGGGCTAAACCATGTTGATTTCAGGGGAGTCATATTTCATTGCTGCAAACAGTATTAGAGTTGAGAGGTGATGTTTCCTATCCCAAGTGTAAATAACAGTGTGATAGTAAAGCTGGTCAGTATCTGTGTGCAGTAAGCAATTCAGAGATATATCCCTGCATGTAAAGTATACAATTAACTTGACTCCCCCTGAATTCAACATGGTTTAGCGCAAATTGCGTCATCAAGTCCCTTCCTGTGCCTAGCAACACTAGTATACTAGTGTTGCTAGGCACAGGAAGGGACTTGATGACGCAATTTGCGGCATCAAGCCCCGTCCCGACCCCTAATTTAAGTAAAAACGGGGCCGTATGAGCTAGGGGGCGGAGCCTAACGACGCAATTTGCATAAATCGCGTCATTAAGCCTCGCCCCCGCATGCGGTGCAAGCTTCTCTCCGGGATCTCCCGGAGAGAAGCTGCCAAAAGTCGGCAACCATGGTTTAGCCCAGGTGTAATAAGTTAATGCACTTAACAAGGTCTGGATCCAGCCCATTATCCATAAATCAGAATTAACAATTGTTTATGATAATTAGGTCTCCCTGGTTGTGAGAAATGTTATAAGGATAGCACATATACACGTAACTTTTGAATGAATTGTTGTTTAATAATCATCTTGTTTACCTATCTCTGCTTGTTTATGGATTTTGTCTATTTTTATAGTTTTCAGCCATTTAGAAGCAGACCAAGACATCCATTCTTGCTGTGCATGTGCCCATGCCCATAACAAAATGTGGGTGTTTTCCAATCCTAGTGATTGGAAAATTGCACCCCCTCCCCCATCCTCCCTCTCTTTCATGAAAGTCTGGAGCCAATATTTAGCTGTTAAGTCAGACTTGTTTTTTCTATCCCACTAGTAGTTGCTTTTGTGTCCTATGGACAACTTGTAACTATATAATATCAACTGAATGAAGTTTAAAGGGAAATTGTGCTACTTTAGAAAAAATCTCCATAGTATAGCCATTAATATTTATGAGTGGATGGTACTTTTTGCATTTCACTATTAGAAATACCAGTATATCTACATTAGAGAAGAAGACCACAAAATATCTAAATGCATTACCCTTTGGGGAAGCCCAGCATTTGAACCTAGCCTAATATACTTCAACTACTACTTGTGAAGGGAGAAGAAAATTAGTACATGATATTTTGTGATCCTGGAGGGTGACATTTCACATTACAGCAATTGAAAGACAAGTAGAACTTACAGTACCACCTGCATGTGCACTTACAATATTGCTCAGACTGTCTATGAGAAGCTGTGTCTTATCTGATCTTGACCCTTTATCACACCCTTTATAAGGTCTAACAGAATCAAAATACAGCATATATGTGTTGATATTATTTATTCCAAGTCACATAAGCCATGGGGAAAGCAACAGTTGGCAGAAGGATATTCCAAAACTGACCGAATCAACAGTGTTAACCACACACTAGGGGAAAATCATGAAATCCTAGGAAGTACATATTCGAACTACTAACAGCCTACACCACGGAAACCCAATGAATACACATAATATCAGTGGAACAAGGCTTATGTATTAAATGCAAGGGTTCCAATGCAAATTTAATTCATTGTATGTGTGACAGCTGAAAAAGTTAAAGTAGGAATCTGGACAATAAGTGTGTGCACCCTGCACTCTGGGTGCACTTCCCGCTCTGAGTACGGCTGTAATGAACTCGGGCGCCCTTAAGGTGGATCTTGGGCTGGATTAAGTGGATAGAGTTACCGCATCAAAGGGATGGATGTAGTCTCATGAGATTATTTTAGTCGTATCACTATCACTGAGACATGGGTGCAAATAGTGGCAAAAAGATACATTTATTTACAAAATATCGTGAAGTGGAGAGAATCCACTGCACTGAGGAAGAAATATGCCTGAGGCTGTCACTGTGTCAGTGACAGTCTCCGACGGCTGCGAGGACCCGTGCGCCGGGAGAATGGTACAGACAGGGAACCAGGGCACAGGTAAGTGCGGCGTATGCCGCGGTTTGTGATACCTAGGAAGTACATATTCAAACTATTAACAGCCTACACCACAGAAACCCAATGAATACACATAATATCAGTGGAACAAGGCTTATGTATTAAATGCAAGGGTTCCAATGCAAATTTAATTCATTGTATGTGTGACGGCAGAAAAAGTTAAAGTAGGAATCTGGACAATAAGTGTGTGCACCCTGCACCCTGGGTGCACTTCCCGCTCTGAGTACGGCTGTAATGAACTCGGGCGCCCTTAAGGTGCCCATAGGTCTGGATCCAGCCCAAGGTCACCAGCTATATAAACTCTAGCAAAGCTGCACTCAGTGCTAATTTGTACAGTATATGTAATGGCATGAACAGAGGAGGATGCTTGGGAGTGTGGCGACAAAGGGACCACCGATGGGGATGCAGGTAAGGCTTAATATGTTCTCATGATTAGTGTGATAGCATGAAACTTTTTTGATGTTTGGTATCTGTGACCATACAAAAAGAACAACCTCCCTCTTACGATCATTGTTACATAGAGGTCCTTTACTTTGATAGGAGTACCACATTAAGTGACATAAAAAAAGGGGCCTTAAAAGTGGGGACTTTTTATCAAAAAGTACAGTCGTGTTATGCAATTATTTGTATCCACCAGCTGGTATCTTTACCAACACTCAGGCATGTCTAGAGACCTACCTTAAAGGGCTTGGTATGGGGATGGTTACAAGTGAGGTCTTGCTCCCTAGCTTTTTTTTTCCCCCTTTTGGGACAGACTAAGGACAGGTGGGCACCAAGTGCACTGATGGCATTATCCTGACCTGATATTCTGGGTATTATTTTTGATCCATCATTTAGAGGCAAGGGGCCTGATCCAGAGCAACGATCGCAAGCGAGCGTACGACGAGCGTATGCAAAAATTCGGCTAAAAATTCGCAATGCGCATGCCCAGTATGACAGCTTCCGGTCGCCCGAGCGTCATGAGCGAATAGCGGGCGTATTGATAGCGTATTTTTAGCTCGCGGGGCGTATTTTTTTTACGATGGTCGGCTGGGCGCCCGTTTTACTACAGGGAGGCGGGGATAGCCATTTAAATTGTACAGTATGGGTGTGCTAAGCCCGTACGCTCAGCGTATTTTCTGCGAATTTTCGTACGG
>WWET01003168.1:108465-127921 GCA_011038615.1 Limnodynastes dumerilii | reverse complement strand
ATTGCTCTCAATGAAAAAACATCACAGGAAATGGTAGAAAAAATTCAGTCCAAATGTATATAATTATAGCATCCAATCAGGCAAAAAAAAAATCAAGATTAATAAGGTATAAGATAATAGTGGAGACAGTAATGTTTGTGCAATGATGGTGCTGGCTCACTCCCCAAGATGAAGGCAGAAAGCCGAAACAGCTGTTGGGAACATTGAGCCATTGTACAGACATTGGATGCTAAGTATTCCTAATTGTGTATATATTTGCGCCCTCTAGCTCCAAATAGCAGAGTGGATGGGTCATCACATGGGATATAATAAGTAAAGGATAAAAGGAAAAAAAAAGGAAATAGAAATAAGAGACAGCAGGAGCAAGAAGATAGAGGACAGGTAAAGAGAATGTGAAAGCAAAAGCACAGTGAGGAAGGATAAGATAAAGAACAAAATAATTATATTGTATTAAGAGTTATGAAAAATCTTTCCAATCTCACAATCAAAACACCATTTCATCAGATATCTTACCAGTGTGTACTGTCCAAAGATGCTCAAAAATCTTTTGAAACCATCTGTGATCTTTTGATTTGATCTTCTGTAACTCCTAATATGCCAGAAGTATTAAGAGTTATGAAAAATCTTTCCAATCTCACAATCAAAACACCATTTCATCAGATATCTTACCAGTGTGTACTGTCCAAAGATGCTCAAAAATCTTTTGAAACCATCTGTGATCTTTTGATTTTATCTTCTGTATCTCCTAATATGCCAAAACAACGATGGAAAAGTATGTACTGTGTGTATTAGGAGATCTTTGCACAGCACACACTGGTATATCTTGTGAAGCCGCCTTTTGATTGTGTGATTGGAAAGAATATCTGCTAAAAAGGAAAAAAATCATTGGAAATCACAATTTATAGACTCTGTCACCTGACTTAGCGCCACCTACTAGACCCACATTGATGATGAAGGGTTGATGATGTGGCTTTCCATTTTTCTTTTATTTAACAGATTGACTAGCATGTTAGCTGCTGTGTGATAGCAGATTAATAAGGAAGATTTTTTTATTTTTATTTCTTGTTTTCTGTGTAGAAGTTGCTACTATATTCTGGGAGAATATGAAAAAGAACAAGTACTAACCTTCTGAGATTGGTCAGATGTTTATCACATAACCCACCATCACATTCCCGTATAATTAATAATTTCTCTTTTAGCTGCTCAGGTTCAATGTGAAAACTTTTCAGAACTATACCTATAAAAAAGAGGGATTTATTTATTTATTTTAACAGGAACAAATGTGAACTGAAATGTGTTCCAGTTTGTGTGAATTATTTTAGTCACTGTGGACTATCAATGTATATACAGTATACAGTAGCCAGACTGAAATGTATGCCCAATATTATAACATATTTTATAGTATTTTCTCTCTGTGAATGCCCAGAATAGAAGTTTACAAAAATGAAGTTTACAAAAATGCACACAGCTATAACTATCTTACCAATTTACAGTACAGGTTATTCACAATTTTAGCTGGATCCTTTTCACCACCAACGGGACTAATTTCAGTTCATTTTGAAAACCAAGACAATGAGAATAATAAATTGACAAGGGAAAAACTCTGATTGGTTATCTCTGACTGGAGAAGCACACAATTTGGAGATTGTGTGCAATGGTAGCACTACTGAATATTCCTCTCTGTCCAATTGGATTTTGCAATTTTCTGTTTAGTTAATGAATGAGACAAGATAGGAGAAGATACATGGGTCAAAGGAATGTACACACGTGGAGTTTAGTCAAGTTTAGCCCAGGAAATAAAAGGTTCCTATACAAAAAACTGAAAGTTTGGCATATATATATATATATATATATACACTCCAATCTAGCGGCACTCAGAGGTTTAGTGAAATAAAGATATCAGACAAATAAATTGGTTTAAATAGCAAAAGCAAGCTTTATTTCCTATTTGTGCAAGACTAACTGCTCATATATGCTTTGTAGTATGTCACATGCTATTTGCAATATATTTGAGATTACCATGGTCTATTGGTTAATATATATATATATATATATATATATATATATATATATATATATATATATATATATATATATATATATATATATATATATATATATATATATATATATATATATATATATATATATATATATATATATATATATATATATATATATATATATATATATATATATATATATATATATATATATTAACCAATAGACCATGGTAATCTCAAATATATTGCAAATAGCATGTGACATACTACAAAGCATATATGAGCAGTTAGTCTTGCACAAATAGGAAATAAAGCTTGCTTTTGCTATTTAAACCAATTTAAGGGTCTAATGAGATGCATTTCCAGAGAAATCACTACTTTGCAACAGTGTCTAGCCTTTCTTCCCACACAAAACAGCAGGATTTATTTTTTCCTCCAAGAGTTGGATCAGATGTTTGGCCACACTTTTTATCTTAAACTTTTGTTGTTCTTTAACAAGAAATTATACTTTATATACAAACACATTTAATAAGTAAAAATGAGTAAATAGTCTTTTGTACTACTTCGTGAAATTTTACTGCCGTCTCTCTTTGATTTCTAATTATATTTACTGTATAAGATAGTTCCAAAATACCTGAAAAATGTGTAAATAAATGTAGTAAATTTTGTAGACAATAATGCATACATGCTTAGAAAGAGAATCAATACAGACCCATTGCAAATTAAATTTTTTTGAGTAGATGCGGAGCAGAAAAATATTGTGACATGCATTTCATTTCATATTATATGATAACAAAAATTACTTACTAAAATTATGTGCAATCTTCTTATCTAAAAGAATATTTGGATTCTTTGAAATATCATATTCTGACACAGCTGACACTTCAGTTGTTTGGAATTGCTGCAAAATTCTTTGGACATCTATGTTCTTCTGCACAGATTTCTGTGCCCACATAGATTTGTTGATCTGGGGAGAAATATGCAGGTGTCAAATTACTCATGTTCTAGAGGCCTTACTATTTGCAACATAATGACCTGGTGCATTACTTGGGATATACTCATGTAAACCAGTGGTGTTTCCAAGCAGCATAATTTTGTGATCCGTGAGGCACATAAAATTAAGGGGCTGCTTTTGCTTATTTAGAAGCACTGATTTAAAATGATAGTCCTCCCCTCAAAAAAAATAATAAATTCTAAGGCCTCTGGTTGCCACCCTAGACAGAACAGTATATTGAGAAGGATATATGGGACACAAAAAAATAAGACAGACTTACTGTGGTTGGTTCAGAGTTTTAGCACGGCAAAAGTGAAGACCCACTGTTAAAAATGTATGAGCCAATGCATGCTCCAAAAGTAGTTGCCCTGGATAGGTCGTACTGAAAATGAGCTTTTGAAACATGCATTTTAAGAAGAAATATCACACTTTACAGGATTAGGAACACATCAATATGCAAAGTGTCTGGGAGAGGGATGTGTACAGACTGAGAGGTATGATATATCAGCCAAATTAGCATGATTTTTAGAAATTTTTTTTGATATGCAAAAAACCCTTAGAAATGAATAATGAAGTGTGTTCTAAGCAAATGGTCTTTTGAACTGTTTTTCATAGCATGCCCTGCCCCCAAAAAACCAAATACGTTAGCAAATGTATGTTATTATGAGTTAGGTTGTACGAGACATTTCAATGTTGGGATGGGCCGTGTGTATGCATTTTCTCTGCTTTGTTCAGTTGAAAAATACTTTACTTTTAAGCAGGGGCGTATCAATCCCCGGGCTAGGATGACACCCGCCAGGGGTGCCAGCCATAAGGGGGTGCTGCCCAGCAATGCCAACCGCGACCAAGAGATAGTGTGTTGCCTATTAGGACCATGCATCCATCCGCAGTCTGGCTGGTTGGTTGCAAGACTCCAGTTTAGAATATGAAGTCCCGCGGTGGCTGAGACTGGGAAATGAATTCCCACGGTCACAGCGTGTGACCGCGGGACTTCATTTCCCAGTCTCGGCCACTGTGGGACCCCTGTAGATTAACACATTTTTGTTATACATTTTTATATGCTTTTGGTAGTACTCTTAAGCTGTGTATCAGTTCCTATATATAATTCTAAAAATTAATAATAAAAAAAAATATTTAAGAGAATACAATCTCAAACTTAGCAAAAAATACAGTATATATTTGCGTAAAAAGTTGTCATGTTTAAACTGAGCCAGTCTGCATTTAGAAGTCAGTACATTTTACACACCATTGTAACACTGAATAGGTCTGGTTTATTAACAAAAGTATGTTGTGCACAGTGAACAGTTTTTCATAATATTAACTTATTTTTTCCAGATATTTGCAAGATACCCATATGGGCAAAGGAATTGATGGAGTAACATAATGGCATAGATTTAGTAGTAGAATAATTATTTTATAAGGTTAGTGCTGCTGATACCAGCAATCCCATTTGTACATTTTTTCATGGACTGCATGAGTTACCAAGTAGAAAATTAGAAACAACACAAAGTTCAATGGAAGACAGGTGACTTTTGCAATCAAGCAGTCATCTGCTCTACTTCAGTTACTTAATATTAAAGCTGTATACGACTTTTATGATTTACTATGGGAGTATTGAGGGGGAGGTGCTGTAGGCACATGATGGGAGTACTGGGAGACTGGGAGTAAATGGGTGATGAGGGGGGGGGCACCAGTCCCTTACTTTGCCAGGGGCGCTGGACCCATAGATACACCCCTGCTTTTAAGCATATAGACTTGGACTTGTCTGACCCTGGTGTAAATATGTACACACAAATCACAGATGTGGTTGGCATTTAACAAAAATGAATGAAAAGTTCATCATTGCACACTAATTGTATATGTACAACTAAAACTTCTTTTTCAAGATATGCACCACAAAAAAACAGTAACCAAGAAAAGATACGGAATGAGCTGTATTTAATGTTATTTTAAAACTATCTATAGGACAGTATTCATTTCTGTTATATCAAATATTATAGCACGCTTTTAAAGTAGAAATTTATTTGAAGGAAACTAGTATAAATACATAGAAAACAGATTCAGCGCACTGCTAGAGGGAGCTGCTTCCAACACTTGTAATGTGCACGAGTTCACACATGTGAACATGTTGGAAGCCGCTCCCTTACCCGCGAACACGCGCTGTTCAGAAATTACCAGGACGCTGGATCTGACGGTGATGAACACATCTTGTTCTGCAGTGGAGAGTCTGCTTTGACATGCTTTTTAAACCATTTTAGTTGGTACGTTTTATTGATTGTCCTGAGGGACTTAATAAAATTAATTTAATACACTATGGAGCACCCCCTGTTCTTTCTATTGTTTTAGTATAAATACATGTATAACTTATCTCATCTAGAAATTGTAACACTTTAGGATTGCTAGTTAATTTTTGTGTCTTTTATTGCTTTAATTGTAATAGGAAATTTTTATCCTTTTTCAAAAAACATGAAAAATAATATGGTTCTTTTTCATTTATCCTTGTTTTATAAAGAAAAAAACATTTCCTCTTTTGTATATTTATTTTGTCCCTAAGCTACGGCCGACAGGGGATTTACGCACGCAGCGTGCATAGTATCCCTGTCAGCTATGATGGGCCTGATCCAGAACAACGCCCGCCGTTGCTAGGACGGTGGGCGTAAGCGTAAAATCGACTTTTTCAACCGATCTGCGCATGCGCGCATCATGGATCGGGCGTCCGTAGCAGCGCCGTAGGGACACTGGAGGGGACGTCTCCCAGCGTCCCTACGTTCAGGTTAGTGTAGGTGAGCCTTCAGCCGGCGTAAGGAAGGGGCCATCCGCCCGCACAGGTAAGTGAATGCCGATACGCTGTGCTTTATTAAGCCCAGCGCATTAGCGTAGGTCAGGATCAGGCCCGATGTGCGCATGCCAGTATGTGTGCGTACCAGCAGGTGTACGTAACTATGTTACGTATGCCGGCCGGTACGATAAAGGAGCCAGCTTTCAATTAACAATTTCAGCCATATAGGCAGAGATAGGCATGGTAATTAGCTGTCGGGGAGGGGGAAGCCCGACTTAATATTTAAGCGAGGAGTACAGGGGGCGTGCACTCCCCAAGACGTGATCATGCGGAGGGACCCGTGCATGTACTTAAGCCATGCGTGGGTCTGGATCTGGCCCAAGGTGGTTAATGCAAGGGATCCATGGCATAAATTGCTTGCACCTTGTTTTGAAATCAGTAATATCTGAATCTGTGTTTCTGTACTTCTGCTCTTCACATTGTTGACTATATAAATCACCTAAAAGGCTTTAATACTGTCAAATCAGGCTTTGCATAGGCCAATAGCTTATATCCCCTCTTATGTGAAAAGCAAAGTACAAGTAGAAACAGTGTTTAATAATTCAGATGCCAAAATGATTTTCCAAGCAGTTTGCTCCTGTCACATTCCATTTCTAAGATGGCATTAGCCACTTCTGACAAAATTAGACATCTGAGTCAGACTATAATAAAACATTTCCAAGCAATTGGTGATGGATAATTCATCACCTGGATGTGTGTCATATGTTTTTGCTTCGTTTTATAAGACATGATATCTCCAGATCATATCATTTATTTTTAGAGTAAATTAATAAGATAATTATTGTAACTGCCCGAATAATTATTATTCTGAGAAATTTAGTAAGTGTGTGTCCTCACTGAACAGGAGCTATAGCCATGTAGATGAGTAATTGGAAACAGTTATTAATTTAGCAAACTGAAATGTGAGCACAGAAATACTATTATAGTATATTACTATTATACTATTTTTAGTAATCTGAAATATGAGGACAGTTGAAAACTTGGGACGGGTGTTTGTGGACTGTCTTCGTAATTTGAGGACTATTCAAGTAATGTATATGTTTATTAAAAGTGGATAATATTAATGTTGTGGCTGCAAAATAATATAATATTTGGCTAGTAAAAGGAACAGTGGCATATTTACTAAATATGAATACAATTAATATAATGCTGTGGTTAATTTGTTAAAGACAGGCTGTTTATGTCAGGATGTAAACTCAGGGCTCCTGCCGACTGAACTATTCTGACTGATAGAAAGCTCCTTACATTGCATTCGTGTTATAGGCCAATGGGAAATATTCAATTTTGTCTTATGTCACAATGCCAGAAAGACTGGAAGATGGAGAAAACCTTGGAGACACACTCTGTGCCCTTCATGCTTTTTCCAATTTACGCTTAATATAAATCTCCAATGTTCTCCAGAATTATATAGCTCCTCCTCCTTACTTCCTCCTTAACAGATATTGTCCTACTTACTGTATCTTCCAGCCTGTAATTATTATGTGTCTGTCTTAGTTTTGCTCTTAAATTTTGACTTCTTTAGTCTATCAAATATGAATATTGACAGGTATAATGTTATCACCGATAAAGAGCCTATGCATTGCTTGTCTTTGCAGAAGCAATAGAGGATAATAAAAGCTACAATAGATACAAAAAGGACTCCTTGGCCTGATATTGTGCTGGTAACAGTGGGGCTGATTCAGAGTTGCACTTCCACCTTTTTTTAGGTGCAAGTGTAAACCTGAGCAATACCATGTTGAAATGCAAGGGGAGGCAGATTTAAATTGAAAAACCAGAATTAAAATTAGGAGGTGAAGTTTCTTAGCTGAACTCTATTTTATAGAGTAAACATGAAGCTATGCAGTATTTTAGTTATATGTGTAAAAGAAATGCATTTTCCCGGCATGCAATTTTTTTGAAATTCATTAACACCCCTTACTTTGAAAAATGGTTTAGCCGAGCTGTACACTTGCACCTAAAAAAAATGTGGAAGTGCAACTCTGAATCAGCCCCAGAGACAATAAGTAAATACCACTTCATTCTACTTCCACAGTCTACCCCTGGCATCAGATCTAATCTGGTTGCTGTAACAAAGAGGAAAGATACTGCAGTAGATTGAATCCTATGAATTGGATAGATTTAGGGCATTGGATTATACTGATAGAACCCTTATTTAGAAGTGGAGAAATCAATTTGTTACATATTTCATTGCTGATATCTCTGTTATATATGTTAATACACTGGCTGATCACGTCTTCTAGGTCATGGCACATTCTATTAAGTAGTTTCCACAATCATCCTTACATGACCTGTTATGACAATATCCACAATCCCTATAGTTCCTGAAGCTACTTATTTTTATTGATAGATTGATTGATTGTTTTAATTGTTAAAAGATAAGAATATACAAAACAATGGACATCTTCAATAAAACCTAAACTAACCTTTTCCTGGGGTACAACATTCCAATGAAAAGCTTTTGTTTTGCTTGGTGTGTAAGGTGTCTGGAAATGGGTTGGCAAGGGTGGTGGAATACATGGTGAAACTTGTACTTGTAGAGCAGTCGGAAGGCAAGAACTGTGTTCTGTAGTTGTCTTCTCTGGACTTGAATCATTAGAAAGCAGTGGATTGTTCAATGGCTCATAAATGGGTGAAATGATCTCTGCCTTGTGCTTAACTGTTAAGTCTTCATGATGAGTAGGAGGGTCCATTTCAACACACTCATAAGAGCATGGATTGCATTCTGGTGGAGGACTTAGTTGAGTTTGCATGCAGAATTCTTGCAGAAGAGACACCCAGTCATCTCTCATCGTCATACTTCGGTCTGGGTGACTGATTTGCACATTTGTTGGTATCCGAAATCTTAAAGGGAAAAAAGTATAAAAAGTACACGTATATATATATATATATATATGACACTACTTCAATCACTGAATTTGTTTCTTTTATTAATAAAAATGAGTATGGTTTAAATTTCACACACACTATCAGTAATCACAGTATCAGTTTTTTGGATCTAAAGATTACGGCGACTATGGAGGGGGATGTTCTGCAGACTGGGGTATATCAAAAAGAAGTAGACACATATCATTATCTTGTAAACCAGAGTAATAAATCCCTACAGAATAAGTAAGGATAATTTTAAGACCAACCAAAATGGTGCACAACCATACTTCAGTCTAGTTTAGTTCAAATATCATAGTCTTTATTGGATACACAATTTCAAATGTTAAAAATATTGTACACTCAGACAACATGTATAACATGTAACAAACACTTAATAAAATCAGAAGGATAGGACACCCTTTCCGTGCTGCGGCTGTAAAGGTCCATCATATTTTAACAGCCAGCTTTGGCCATATCTATCCCTGTGCTAATAAACATGAAATAAAAGAAAATAATAAAGTCACCTCACGGAGACGCTTCATCCAATGAAGGGCTACTAAGTGTCCCTACCTGCGGCCACAATAAGCTGGTACAAGTACAATCACCGATAGCAAACTCACGGCTGAAACGGAACACAGAAACAGGGAAACATGGGCAGCAGCAGCAGTATCACGGAGACGGGGTCCACAAACACACCGACACGTGTTTCGCAACAAGCTTTGTCAAGGTCAATATATGTGTTAAAGACAGTCTTTAAAGTATTAAACCACAAAACACAAAAAGGTTATATTACAAATTGTAGTTTTTGATCTTTTTTTATGTTTGTGTCACAAAATGTGTTACTTACTGTGGCTGCCGGTGGTATCTAACAGGTTTCCATGTATAAATGGATTAAACTAAAATATCCCAATCAAAGCACTTAAACAACTGCAGCTGCTACTAACCAATAGAGAGTGTTGAGGTTCTTGGTCTGTCTAGAAGCCAGTCTACTTTTCCTCAAGCCTCCATCTGCTCTTAGCTGCATCTCAGGTCCAGAGCACTGACATCTGTATGCATTCCAACATTATCCATGAACTATTCCCACCCTTGCAGTGCTAGCCTGCAATCAACAAACACTGCAGTCCTTTCATCCTGCTTCAAAAACGTATTGCACTTCCTGCTTTAACAACCTACTGCAGTTCAAGTTTACATTAGTGAACATCATTGCATCTGAGTCTGCTTCTGCAAACCTCTACACCATTAATGAGCAAGAGCTATCTCACACCCCTCAGTTTCCAGCTTTGCTCACCAAAACCTGATGTTTTTAGATTAAAAGGTAAATGAAAGTCCCAGATGCAAATTATTGTTAAACTACCCACAGCCACCCAAGAGATGGTGAAAAACCTTGCAACTTAAAGGCATTTGTTCCATATTTAGGTATGGAAGGGGACTTAAGCAAGTAATTTGTGTAAGTCCTCTTTACATGTACCATCGGGCTGTTCGTGCACCAGATGTTACGTGATGGAAGGGCTTCCATTTGGAACTATGTATAGAACTTGCGTGAAATAAGCGGGCATTGAAGTTGCACATGGCTAAACCCCACCGAACAGGCTAATTAAGTTCTGGGGATGGGGAGAGGCAGTTCCACATGGATCTATGTCCGCCCAGACACAGATCTGTGCCGTAAAGTTAAGGTAGGGTTCTCTACACTTAAGTGTCCAGAACTCCATAAGAAGGAGGGGAGTGCCAGGGGCGTGAACATCCCTCCTCCGTAATTAAGTACAGATATTCGTTCGTACGTAAGCTGCACAGAAATCTAAATCAGGTCCATCATATGGGTGAATTGGGGAAGTATCTTAGAAAAGTGCTTAGTTTAGAATGTGCATTTTTTTGCACCCTAGATTCCTTGACACAGTAACTTGTTTAATATTTTGGATGGCAAATCCATTTATAAACCTTTGTGTTCCTCTTATTTATTTTACTGGTTTAGCTACATAGTCCAACATATGTGAGTATCGAGGACTGCAAGTAAATTATTTAAGAACCTGACAAATAAGAAGTAGCTTAGTGAACAAGAGAAATGAGAGAGGAACAGAGGAGTAATGTTGTAAAGGCAAATTCAATATTATTACGCAGGAGTGGTAGGAGAACAGAATGCAGTACATCTACAGGGGCATATTAAGATCTGTGTGTGTGTGTGTGGGGGTAGTTAAGACTACCCATTCTTTGAAAAAGCTAAAAGTTTCAGAAAGGAACATTGGTCTTGTTGTAAGGGCTATCATGTTAAGGAGAGCTGCCAGATTCCCAATGGTAACTGCAGATTGGAACGATGAACCTCACAATTCTGGAAAGATGTTTTTAAAATAAGTATTTCTACACAAAATTATTTTAGGTAGGCAAAGGTTTCATTACTACTCAGTCTTGTCCAGGATCAATGTTTAAAATTGGACGGCGCTAAAAAAAATAAAACACACTTACAGTCAGTATATCAAAAGAAGCACCTCCTTTCTCCTTCCTCCTCTGTGTAAAGCTAAAGATTACCGTGAGATTAATCACACAGTGCAATAAAGTAACTGACTTTGCAGGGTTACATGCACATTTCACTGGTAACAAAGTTTCAGCTGCGGCCAACATACATCTCTAAAATACAACTTTAGAGCCATCAACAGCAGCGGGAAGTTTCAGATTATGTTAATGAGGTAAGTGTAGCTATTCTAGCTAATTCATATAAATTGTGGATTATAGGTTTATTTTTTGTTTAGTTTTTTTTGCTTTTATATAATTTATCTATTTATGTATCTTAAATCAGTTTAAAAGAACAAATTAACTGATTATCTCTATGTTCTAAAATGACTGCTTTTCTGTAACAAATTGTGCAAAAGGAAATGGAATATTAATATTTCTATGTGAATATTGATCAATAATTTAATAACAATAGCAATGGTTTACGATCCGAACATTGCTCATAGAAAACAAGAACAGGGCTGTGGAAATTGCTCAAACACATCGCTTTTTTTCATTTCACAAATAAATCTAGTTGCAGCAAAATATTGGACGGAGAGGGATGCACAGTGCTGAATCTGACCTTTTCAGGCTACGCTAATTGCTCACATATTCTCAGCAAGGGAGTTGAATATTTGCCATGATTTGGCTCTGCAATGTGTTCTCTGCTCCCCTGAAGCACTGGATAACTTTTTAACTTTTTCTTTTCAGGTGAGAGATCAGATTTTTTTCACACTCCGCCTTTGTTTAGATATTCCGCTCTCCAAAACAAAAATAATGCCTTTTCCAAAATACTTAAAAAATAAGCCGAATCCCCGTGATATTTTATCAGCTCAGCCTAATGAGAAGGGCTTCAATTTGCTAAACACTACTAGGAGAATGTAATGTGATTCAGGTAGATTTAAAGTCACGCTAAATAAATATAATCTGATCTACTTATAAAAGAGTAACAATAAACAAATGCACTAAGCATAAAGGAAGAGATGTTGAGGATAGCAACTAATCAGGTTATATCTATTATTTACATTTAGCGTGTCTAGTGTTGCAACATTGTGTGAATTATAGTTTCATGACACCTAGGCTTGGATTTACATTGGGTGCAATTGTGCTGTCAAGTTTATATAGACAACGATGGATGGCGATTTTTGAAGCTTCAAATTGCTGCAATTAGCATGAAATTGTGACAATCTAGCTTCAAATTGCTCAAACTGTTCACTTGTGTAAAAAAATAAAAGAATTATAAATCCTATTAAATTTTTTTAGAAATCTCCACTCTGTTATGTGTAAACATGTCGCAGCATGCTCTGGGCTGCCATTAACCCTTAGCATGCTGGTGCTTATAGTACTGTGACAGGTTATATATAAAAGGGACTGATAGTGACAGAGCTGGCATTTGTGATGGGAGACATTTGAAGAAGGACCTCCCTGCCGTCTCTCGCGTGATGCTATGGAACGGATGCCCTAGATGCCAGAAAGCAAGAAATTAGAAGTAAAAAGATTTATTATTTTTTACACTTATCAATACATTTTAAAAGTAACTTATTTCATTAGACGGGACACATTAATTTTCATAACACAATACATCCCACAATAGGCCGGGCACCTTGGCATGCTGGAGCTTGCAGGGTTAATAGCAGCCCTGTGCATGCTGAGACATGTAATTACACATAAAGGACCGTATGAACTACTTCGCATGCGCAGTAATTTTGTTACGACATCCACGTTACTTTTTGCAACGTAGATTGCGTATACACGTTCTTTAAGAAAAAGTGGGCTATTTAATATATTTATAAATAGGTTATCTTATTTAATTTTTTTTAAAAACATTCATTGATGGTGTTATTTTTAAAGTAAGGGCCGATTTATATCAAATCTATACTTACACCAACCTGTTTTGTTTTTGCCAATTTTTAGGTAGTTTTTGCAGTCATTTCACAAAATGACACCTAGTTATATTTAACTTTGATTTATATGTTCTTTGATTTGCTTTTTTCACGCTGCGTGGGCAATCCCAATTTTCATTGTGAGACTTTGAAAATTTCACACGCTGGCAGAGGGTATATATATACCCCAATGCCAGCCAACCTGTCATTAGCACTGGGGATGTCCTGCTTGCAGGACATAGTAAGCGACATTACAATAGGGGTATTTACTGTAAATTGTGGCACGTTTTTTATGTTTTATGGGGCAATGGTGGCATTATGATGTTTTTATTATGGGGCAATGGTGGCATAATTCTTTATGTTTTATGGGGCACTGGTGGCATTATTTTTTATTTATTATGGGGCACTGGTGGCATTATTTTTTATTTATTATGGGGCAATGGTGGCATTATTTTTTATGTTTTATGGGGCAATGGTGGCATTATTTTTTATCTTTTATGGGGCACCTGTGCAATGTAATTTATTCATTTATGTGGGACCACGTGAAGTGTTTTTTTTATTTTTATGGAGCGGGCACTGTATTTATTTATTTTTTATCTAAATTTTATTTAAAAAAAAGCCATTAAGGCTCCGACTACTTTTAACAAGTCGGATGTGCCTTGCACAACTGCATACTACTCTGAACAGCACCCTACGTGCTATTCAGAGTGGACTATAGGATGCATCTTTTATGGTGCACCTGTGCAATGTAATTTATTCATTTATGTGGGACCACGTGAAGTGTTTTTTTTATTTTTATGGAGCGGGCACTGTATTTATTTATTTTTTATCTAAATTTTATTTAAAAAAAAGCCATTAAGGCTCCGACTACTTTTAACAAGTCGGATGTGCCTTGCACAACTGCATACTACTCTGAACAGCACCCTACGTGCTATTCAGAGTGGACTATAGGATGCACAGAAGTGCATTCTTGAATAGCCCGTAGTCAAATGAGCCTGTGCGATTCCGCATCGCACATACTCGGAACTCTGAATCCGGTCCTAAGTCTGCAAAAGTGTCCTCATTTTCTGCTATTGAATGCTGCTATCTAATGCTAAAACAGCTCTACTATTGAATATTCACTATTCTTCATTCTCAACCAAGGCAACTACAAGATCCTAAGTATCCTAAGATCCTAAGCACCATTACAATTTATATCTGACTAGTGTTTTTGGACATAATTTGTGGCTGTGTGTTTTGAATACTTGATATGGCAATTTAGTTATTACATATGTCAATCTCTTGAATTGAGTACTGCAAATGTATTGTTATTAGTAATGTTATTTGTATGTAATATATCTAATACATTTTCTATAATCCAAGTGCTTTTTTCCACTTCTCTCTTGTTTTGTTTAAAGTTACTAATCATTCCATAGGTGCTGCTGGATTATAGCTGTCAATTTTCTATTTAGCACCATCCATTATTTCCACTTCAGGAAATAATTTGTTGCTTAGCTTACTTGGAACGGTAGAGGCTGCATTGTCCCGGTTCTGGAAACTCGAAGCTCTCCAGTCTGTTACCTGTGAGGACACAGCATGGAAGGAGATGGAAAGGCAAGCCTCATGTTTCATCCCAGTGGTGGGCGCAGCCATGTTGATTACAGCCTTCCCCTAACTCGGGCTGGATGCAAGATGCTAAACTGTGCAGTAACTGGCTACTGGCGGACTTGGCATCAGAGTACCGGATGTATGCTATATTTTTCATGTATTAGGTTTACACCATTACGGAGGAAAACTAGTTTAATGCCAAGAGGTCCAGGTAAGCCCATAGTAGAATTTTTCTTCTTTGCTAAACTTTATCTTACATAGTGCTTAGTTTAGAGAAATTAAAAGTGCTTAAGAATAAACAGAAAAGGCAACTTGCCTCAAAATGTGCCTTATATAATAAAGTGTTGCCTGAAGATTATGTGGGTAGAACATGACAGGAGGGTGTGGCAAGAGAACAACAGCCTTCCTTGCATATGTTGCAATTGAAAGGGCTAATGAAGTCAGCATTCTCTGACATTGGTTTGTTACCAAAGAAGAGTTAAAGAAGTGGGTTCTCAGTGCTATCATATTGGGCTATAAGCTCAAATTTCTATGGCAAATACAGCAGACCGTTCAACACCGTTGAATATAGAGGAAGAATTTGCAGCCTTAAAGGATAGCCTACTAGAACCATGGAAACAAAAGATAATTGTCAAGGTTCCAGTAAAATAATTTTTTAGGCCATTATTCTATGAATTTCATTGTCCAGAACAGATCAGAACTATACTAAGAACTGATATCTTGGTATCATGGTAAAACACAGTAAGTTATGGCATTTACAGACAACCACCGTGACTTTTTGTCTTCCTGTCCTGAAATGATTACCCATTTGGTTACTCAAAAACTAAGAGTCTATGCTGCCATGTAGGGGTCAAGGAAGCCATATTAACAGGTAATAATCTGCTGTTTTTCTAAACATAATAGTTTACTGTCTGCTCAATTAAACTGTAATATTTTTCTCCAAATATTTGTGTGAGAGATAATGAGAAAGGACCTGTTTGACTTCATTGGTTCAGAGTATAATTGCTGGTGCTTTGAATTGGTATGATGAAGAGAGCAAAGTGTCACATACCTCTACTGCTAACACCTCCCTATGTCAGTGCCAGAGTTTCAGGTCTTTCCACTTATCTAATTCCACTATTGATGCAGCGCAATATTTTACTGTGCTCTCTGAACTCTCTCCTTCATTTGGCCTCAAGCAGTGCACTTGAATCTTTTACACAATGTTCCACTGTGCTCTCCAATGTGCTGCACCTGCTGTGCTCTTCTGTTATTCACAGTCTCCTTTCTTACCTCATTCAAAGTTGTGTGTTAGTATGTGAATCTAGAGATAGAAACTTTCTAGTATCAACTTAGCTGAACATTAACACTAACAAACTCTCTGTATTGTAGCTGTATCGCCTTCTAACAGTTTATTTAGGTTAATTATGTGGGAACTCCCTTCTCTGGGACTCATTACAATATCAGTTTGGGGTCCTAGAATAGAAAATGTCACTCAAGTGCGAAAAAATATCTTTCAACAAAAATTGGACTTTTCCTAATTATCATTATTATTATCAGTATAACTATTGTTATAAATAACTAAAGCACAAAAATGTATTTTTCAGGACATAATCATTAAACTGTGAAAATCCATAATCGTAGATGCAGTAATGGCATTTTCCCCCAACACATGAAAGATAACTTAGGATGCTTTATCCCCAGAGGGTTTCATATTTACACTGAACCTGACACTCTAATTACCTGGGAAAAAACTGCTTGTGGGTATACTGAAAATATTGTGTTTCTAAGGAATGATCTGTGCTGTTTCTCTACCACATGTGACATTTTCTATACAAACTGTACTGTCCTTAAGGCAAATGATCTACTCCTTACTGTATACAATTATTAAAGTCCAAAGAAACATTGCAACAAACCAATAGTTCAACCTTACTGTGTACTAGAAAAATCTTATATAAACCATCAATATATTGTTATACTAAATTATTTTCAGCAAATAAATAGTCTCCTTAACCTGTTTTATCTATACTAGTTTTAATGCAAAATCCAGAAATGTCATTAAAACACAATGGAGCCTGTTTAACAATATATGTGGAAAAGCTGTAATACTATGGGCCGCTTTCCACACTTTTTAGATATTCTAGTGTCTGTCAGTCCGCACGAGAAAGGGAAGTGAGCTCCTCCTGTCATTCTCCTCTCTTTTGCGGATATTTGTGTGACTTACGCTGCCATAGGTCAGTCTTAAGTCACATGAGCTAATCAGTTGATCATACCTAATCCCGAGCTGTAGATAGAAATTTTAGAGCCAGGGACAAAAAGGAAAAATGGCGCCCCCTACCTTGAATTAATAACCTGTTTAACCTTAAAAATGAACTTAATAGTACTGTATATTTGCTTAGTGCCCTTGGTGACCGCCCCTATTGCACAACCCTACTTACGGCCCTGCCTAATCCCACCCCTACTGTACAAATGAAATACTTCCCTTCGTCCACCTTTTCTCAGAATACCTAACGTACGGATATAGGTTGCATAAAATGCACGTAATATCTGTAGGGCACATGGACACTCCCCTCAAATCCCCCCACTTATGCATTTTGCGTGCGTAAGTGGGTTGGCGGATGTAGGTCTGGATCCGGCCCTGTGTGTTTGAAGCAGCTCTCTTCAAATATCCAATCCTGCAGACCACAGGTATTTAGCATCGTAAACCTGACTGTCAACACCTGTGGTCACAGGCAGACGTGCACAATGAAAATGACAGTCTGGAGCTGTTTCTTTGTACATGCGCAACTTAAATTGCCACCGGCATCCTTCTGTTGTCTCTTATTGTTATGCATTTCAATCCTATCCTGCAATGGTACAAGTGTGGCAATATTATGCTTTTATGGTGTGTTATTCATCATCAGGTCACCGTCCCAATAGAGTAATATGAATACAGAGCTCTGAAGCCTATTAAGCGATTTTAGACAAAACATATTTATTTAAGAAGTCAGAAAATTTCAGTTTACTGACTTTTTAGTAAAAAAAAAAAAATACCATAAAATTGTTTGTTAACTAGACTCCAATGTAAACTATGAGAATTTTCCTTGATGCTATAGTAAAGGCAGTGGCACAACTAGCGTGGGTTTTGTAGGGCACATGCCCTGGGGGCGTCATCAGTGCCATCAGGGCATGTGTCCTACAATACTCACAGTTGTACCACCACCGGCCGCCTGGCAGTCACTGGCAGACACCCTCTGGAGACTGGGTGGCTCATGCAGGAGGTCCCTATATGAGCTGCTGTGGCAGTTACATAGAGCAGTTGATTTCAGCTGCTCTGTGTAACTGCTGAAGATGCTCATACAGAAACTTCCTATATGAGCCGGGAAGGAGGAAGAGAGCCAGTGCGCCACAGAGGAAGTCACAGGTAAGTAATCATCATAGGGGGGCTGGTGGCACATTATGGGAGTGCTGGGGGAGGGAGCTGGTGGCACGTGGGAGTACTTGGGGGGGCTGGTTTCCCGGTAGGCCGGTACCCTCATGAGGCCGCCTCATCAAAATATGTTTTTTTTTTGTAAGAGCAGATTAGTAGCAGCTGCTGTGTGTCACTCATTGGCACAGCGCAGGTACTGTCCTCTCAGTAACACACTTCCCCTGAGAGGCCTCCGCAGTACAGGATCAGAATTGGGCCAATGAGGGAGACACAACAGCTGCTGAATGATCGTCAGCCAGGAGAGAGGAAAGGAGAGACCGTCTTACAGCTGCCAGGGGGCGGTCCCAGCTGTTGCTACAGAGCAAAAGGCGTCAATCGCAAGGCTGCCTGTTGCTGAATGGGGTGGAGGCAGCCTTGTGATTGGCTGCCTTTTTCTTTGTGGCAATGTCAGGAACCACCTTCTGGCAAGAGTAAGCTGATTCCTCCTTTCCGGTCTCTGCAGGGCTGCTGACTGCAGACTGCTCACTGTGACCAGGTACAAGAATGTGTGTGTGTGTGTGTGTGTATGGAATGTACTCTGTGTGTGTATCTATCTGGAGTGCATTGTGTGTGTGTGTGTGTGTATCTATATAGAATGCAGTGTGTGTATATATTTTTATATGTGTAATGTGTAATGTCATACCTCCCAACATTTGAGAATTCGAAAGAGGGACTAAATTTTGCAGCCTGGTAGAAGGTGTGTGTCTTGTACCACCCAGTGGGTGTGTTTTGCATCGCCCAGACCAGCGGGTCTAGTGCCTGCCCCTTTTATTTAACAACCATCCATATGTCTGCCCCTTATTATTAGGCCTGCCACCCATATGCCTGCCCCTTATTATTTGTCCAGGATTCATATGTCCAGCCTCCATATCTGCCTCTTTATTTGTCCTAATTCCATATCTTCCTATTATTATTATTATTATTATTATTATTATTATTATTATTATTATGTCCAGCCTACATATGTCTCTCCCCTGTTTATTTGTCCAGTCTCCATGTCTGCCTCTTTATTATTTGTCCAGCCTCCATATCGGTCCCTTATTATTATGTCCATCCTCCATGTCTTCACCTTATTATTATGTCCAGCCTCCATGTCTGCCTCCTATAATATCCAGCCTCCATGTCCGTCCCTTATAATGTCCAGCCTTCATGTCTGTCCCCTTGTATTGTTCAGCCTCCATGTCTTCCCCTTGTAATATCCAGCTTCTTAGTGTGTTCCTTGTAATGTCCAGCGTCCATGTGTGCCCCTTGTAATGTCCAGCCTAAATTGTCTGCCCCTTTTAATGTCCACCCTCCATTGTCTGCCCCTTTTAATGTCCAGCCTCCATGTCTGCCCCTTGTAATGTCCAGCCTCCATTGTCTGCCCCTTGTAATGTC
>WWET01003168.1:96213-108119 GCA_011038615.1 Limnodynastes dumerilii | reverse complement strand
GTTACATATCTTTGTGTCATCTGCAAAAAGGCATATTTTTCCCTCAATACCACAGGCAATATCACCTATAAAGATATTAAATAGCACTGGTCCAAGTACAGAACCCTGGGGTACTCCACTGGTTACCTTACCGTCCCCAGAAGAGATTCCATTTACTACAACCCTTTCTATCCTGTAACCAAGATTGTATCCATGCAACTAGCTTTAAGTCCAACTCTAAAGTTTCCAGCTTATTTAACAGTCTTCGATGTGGCACAGTGTCAACAGCCTTGCTAAAATCTAGATAAGCTATGTCTACAGCTCCCCCTTTATCTAATACTTTACTGACCCAGTCAAAAAATTCAATAAGATTTGTTTGACATGATCTTCCCCCAGTGAATCCATGCTGCTTTGGATCTTGTAAGTTACTGGATTTAAGATACTGTACAATTTGTTCCTTTAACAGTTTTTCCATCAATTTCCCTACTACTGATGTTAGACTCACTGGTCGGTAGTTTGACGCTTCTTCCTAACTTCCACTTTTATGCAGAGGGACGACATTTGCTATTTTCCAGTCCTCTGGAATACCCCAGTTATTAGTGACTGATTGAATAATTCAGTTAATGGTTTTGCCAGCACCCCTCTAAGCTCTTTTAGTATCCTCGGATGTATCCCACCTGGTCCCATTGATTTATCCACTTTCAATTTTGAAAGTTCTTTTAATACCTGTTCCTCAGTAAAAGTCTTTTGTGAATATTGAACAGAAATACTTGCTAAGATGATCTGCCATAGCCCTTTTACCCTTAATAAGAATTCCGCTTTCTGGCCTTGTGTGTGAGCGGATCTCGCTATTCTCTCATGAATACGGACTCGTGTAGACTGTTATTTTAGGTTGAGATATTTAAGGGTAGGGGAGAAGTGTAGATCTACAGGTAAAACTTTCTCTTAGGCCCTCCTAGCCCTAAGGTATTTCAGTGTTTGGGTTTGTTTATTTTATGTTTTGTTTGTATTGTTTACTTGTTTTTCTGTTTTTTGTTTTTTTTTTGTTTTTTTTCTCTTGTCTTGTTATGGTTGTGTAAAATCACTGGAAAAATTTCAATAAAGATTTACTGAATTTAAAAAAAGAATTCCGCTTTCCGTTTTGAGCCTTACGATACCCTCCTTTGTTTTTTGCCTTTCATTTATATACCTAAAAAAGCTTTTGTCCCAGAAGGAACTAGTGCTTGTAGCTTTACCATACCATCATTATTTATAGCCAATCATTCATCACAAGGTTATGACATTAATGAGAATAATAAACATAATAATAGTTATAGATAATAAAATACGTACAATTCAGCATAACTACTCTGATAATTACAGAGATCAAGCAAGCAAGCATGTAAACACATTCCATATGTGTGAGTGAAACAGACGAAAATCCAAGGTATTCAGACAGGAAAAAAGGTGTAGAGAGGGCCCTAAATGCGAGTAGGTTAGGTCTAGATGTGGAGGACAGAGACATCAGAGGGAGTGCATGAGGCTGTATGAAGAGGTGTATTTTGAATTAGCATTGGAAGTCTGGTCAGGTGAGGCAAGGAGTTCCACAGGTCAGAATCAGCAGGGGAGAAGTTTTGGAGATGGGGATGGACAAAGGGTTGTTGGCTAAGCTAGAGTCTAAGAACACCTAGATTAGCGTGCGTTCAGTTCTGAATTGGCCCCAATGTGTCTGATCTCAGCAGTACAAAATACCTCAAACAGAGGTACAGAGCATTAAGGCTGCAGTGGTGTTGTCCCACATCTCACAAATGGCATACAAGCCACTATATATAATAGGGGCTAATGTATAAATAAAATCCTGCCAGCAGGGACCAAGTACATTATAGACAATGCAGCCAGGTGTGTAAGTATACGGGGTGCAAGTACTGTAAGCAAGTTGTCAGAGGCTGACAGCGCTCCATGTATAGGTGCTGAAGCGCTATACATACACCCATACATAGAGTGACGATCAATGTTTTAAGCTGTCAACCTCCGACAGCTGCCCCTTCCCGTCTTCTAGCTATGGAGCCTGAGCCTGTCACATTCCACCCCTGAATGCAGCTCTAGTGTTTCTCAATCTTAACTACTGTAAGTGAGGTGCATACACTTCACCTTATATGTGCCGCAATATCATGCCTCAGTAGCCAAATATCTATAAAAGCGTCCTCAGTGTGAACGCACCCCACTAATGATGTGTCCTTGCTCAGCTTGGCTGAGTGACCATGTGTTTCTGCCACACAGGGGAATTTGGAGTCACCTGTCACATTCTATTAGATCCAGTCACATCTTGAATATGTATTGTCCAAATGTAGCACCTTATTAACATTTCATCAAATCCAACCTGGATTGCTTAATGGGGCGCTGCTAAGCCAAGCTAGGGCAAGGAGACGTCTATATACAGATCAGTATATTAATTGAAGTAAATAAATTAGAGTTGATCTGAAACATGGCAGATAAGATTTACAAAGCTGGCCTTACTTACACAGCCATGATTCTCAAACAGCTTGTCAGCCAGCTCCACAAACTACTACAGACAATAGACATGAGCAGCTAGACAATGGTGAGATCGGTTAGAACATTGACATACATCAGGAATAAGCAAAATGCAAATAGGGGACTTCTTGGAATTCTAGATATAGTGGTCGGCGGTTATCTCACCCTCACTGTACAATTTACATACTGCCCTGGCTCTCCTTTCATTTGTGTATGCGAGAACCCCGTTCCACCATCCGAAAGCCTGCAGCAACACTTCCAGTATGTTTTTGTGACCTTCGCACATGACTAAATGTAGTCGTTTTCCTTTGTGATCGGAAAACGATCCTTTTGTGCAAGTCTGGATCTAGTCCATTTTGTAGGTTCAAAAGGTGAACTGAGCTCTTGCATACTACTTAATTCCGTTTCCAAATTTACAGCACATTCAGGATAAGAATGACGGATTGCTATGTGAATAGGGGTAAGAAAAACGTTTTATTTTTTTGCTTAAACCAGTTTCTAAATTAATGTTTAAATGAAAATAAATTTGAATGCTGCTTATTATACTAATACTGTGAAACATTGCTATCTATTAGAAACCTTGATCAACCAATCAATAATGATTCTAACATTAACAATACGCAGTTATTAGGCTTTGATATGATTTATTTTACATCTCTCATAAAACCAATTTTTTACTGCTTATTATTCCTATTACAGTTGACTATGTAGTTAAACTAAACAAAATATATTAAAACATGCAAAGTACACTAAGAAATAGATGAAACTGAAAATAAGACTAAACTAAAGTTAAGGATCAGTCCTACTTATTAGGGAGGAGTTTGTGGAGTCTTAGCTGATGCTAGGCAGATTTAGCACCTCTCTCATCTTGTTCACTCTCCCACCCTACCTATTTCTCTGTTGTGTGTGTGAATTTACTGCACCCAAATGAAGCCCACAAGTCACAGCACCCTGCCTGTAGTTCACAGCGGACCGTGTTCAAAATTAGGAATCTAGATCTACTCACATGACCTACACCAAAAGTGGCCCACATTTTTTAGGATCCTTAAGAGTGCCAGAGGATTTTCTTAAGTAACCGTGTGACAGCTGCAGCCATTTGCCGTTTTGGCCGGCCCCTACGATACAGCCACCAGCTTCAGCAAATAACTCTTTACGATTCCGGAGTCACATCGGCAAACCACACCCCAGCAAGAACATTTTGGTCATGGTGCTAGATTTACTAAGCTGCGGGAAAGGAAAAGTGGAGATGTTGTCCATAGCAACCAATCAAGATTCTAGCTCTTACTTTCCTATTACACACTAGAAAATGTCAGCTAGAATCTGATTGGCTGCTATGGGCAACATCTCCACTTCTCCAAACCCGCATCTTAGTAAATCTGGCCAACGGAGTATAAAAACTTAGGCCATCTCCAAGTCTGATGTCTACCGGAGATCCCATGAACAGTCCCCGAAAGTATATGTGGTAATCTGGTGGGAAGAACAAAATTGTGCTGCCACATTACTGCAAATCAATGTAAACTGATCCCTGAATCTGTTACACCGAATCCAGATCACGCAATAATTACTGTATACATTACAAGCACCTCTAATATTGACTCACAGACTAAGTTCCCTATCCTATAAATAAAGCAGAAGCTTTTACCTCCAGAACAAGAAATTCCAGTTCCTTGTGTTACTGAAGAGCGCTGTGCTATACACATAGTAACCTTGGACACAGAAAATCAGTTCATGGGATTATTTTATGGTCTCTATGAAATGTGGTTTGAGCGTTTACAAGATTCCTTAGAATCAGGGCTGTATTTTCCATCAGAAAGACCTCTGGAATAACATCACGTGTATGGTAACACTGCTCCATCTTCCTGCTGGTGTTGTAATCGGTTTACTGACCGAAGTGTGCGTCATCCTGCAGTAGCATGTGCTAAGGAAAATACAGGAGTGTGCGGTAGCCAGACGGTGCGATTTCTCAGAATCGCAGCAGTTAATAAAATAAATGGACACCTTTTTTTAACTTGAAATCTCCAATAGATAGTGCACTGTTACAAATTAATTCCTTTATAAGATGTCCCTTTAAAATTTATAGAACGAAGGCCTAACAAAACATTAAAAGTCTGGTAATTACGGACCGGATGCAGATCTAGCAGAGATTGGTGACAAGACCTCCGACTTTGAAGGTCCACTAAAGGATTGGCATTCGATACGAATATGCGTAAGAGGGAAGGGAAAACGCTCCCTTTACACTCAGTTGCAGTCCCTGCTGCGATGCGCTGACTTTAGCATGGCAGGTGCCGCTGATGGCTCTTAGGAAGGGAGGGTTAGGGCCATAGAAGGGGAGGGTTAGGGTCAGGCTAGGGAGAAGGGAGGGTTAGGGTCAGGCTAGGGAGAAGGAAGGGTTTGAACCAGGGTAATGCAAGGGAAGGGTTAGGCTGCGGGGAGGGGGGTCTTAGGGTTAGGCTATAGAGTAGTCTGCTATCCAGTCCTGCAGTCCAGTCCTGCAATCCAGTCCTGCAGTTTAGTCTGCTATCCAGTCCTGCAGTCCAGTCCTGCAATCTAGTCCTGCAGTCCAGTCCCGGATATCTACCCGACTCCGCCCTCTCTCCAACCCACAGTTGCCCCCGAAACTACCAAGGCCGTGATAGCAGGGTCATGAAACCAAACATGCAAAAGCGTCAGGGGAAAACAAAAAGAAAATCACATCTAACACTAGCTGGGCATCAGAAACCTTGATGCTTACTACCTATTTTGGGAGTCTCAAGTATGTTCCAATAAAGTCAGCAGGTACAGTATGTGCAAATCAATTTATTTATGTAGGAGTAGTTGCGTATCTACCAAGGCTGAAAAGGTGTCCATTAATTTTTAAAAACGGCAGTCAGGTGCAGCCCACCTGGTGTAAGGCCTCGTTATGTTCTGTCACTACACTGAAGTACAAAAAGCACTCGGGTCACTACAAATGTCTCTTTGCATACACAATATTATTCTATATGCTCAACAACTTTCAATGTCATTCATAACTAAGAGACAAATATCCCTCATAAAAGTTTTAAACATGTCACATTTCCTTAGTCAGAAAAAAATACAACGCAATATAGCACATTTTAATAACTATAAGGACATGTTGCAGTATTAAAGTATTTATGACATCTTCTTTATTTAGTGCAGTTGAAAGGTTATTGACATTTTTAATTCGTAACAGTACTTACATATACTTATTTCCATTGCTTTGGACTGAGAATGTGGGTAGAGCATTATGTGTTTCAGCAGACACAGAAGAGCCTGACAAACTGATACTACGTTTCTCTGGTTCAAGTTGCTGTGAGCAGTAAAGTATAAGTTCCTCTCTTGTCACCTTTACCAAATATCTGTTTAAAAAAAAAAACAACAATATTATATTGTTTAATAAATTATATCAAATGTTAAAAATGTCTGCATAATAACCACTGGTGTGTGTTCTTCGGGACACTGTGGATATCCAGAGCCACCCCACTGGGTGAGCACCTGATAAAATCACCCTTAACGCTAATGACATGCTCCTCTTCCTTTTCAATTCCAATCAGGCATGCCTTCTATTGTACCCTTACCCTTTAAGACCCTGTTACCTGATTTATCCTCTAAGGGGGCAATGGGGTATATCCAGAACTACGTTTGCCGTACGTTTATTCGCGTAGCGTATTTTCATGTGCGTATATTCTATACACTCCCCTAGAAACACCCCTTGAACGTACGTATTTTGTCAAGATATGCTTTCCAAACCCTACCTTAACTTTTGCCAACGTAACCGCAGTGATACGCACACGTACGTATGGGCAACACGAATTTACGCAGCTAAGCACGCCCATACTGTACACTTTAAGTACAAACCCCGCCTACTTAACTTATTTCAGATGTATTTTGAAATCACGTAAAATTGGTACGCCCACACGTAAGTATTTACGTGACACATACGTGAATGGCCCATACGTTCACAATTACGCTACGTTACTGTGCGTATTTTCTATGGTGCGCATGTGCAGTACTTACCAAAGGCGATTTTATGTCTCCGCAGCGCGTAAATTCGCTCACAAGCGTTGTTCTGTATCTGGCCCAATGTCAGTTCTATACTCAACCCGGCGGTCTGCCCAATCAAGGGATTTGTCAACGGAGAGCAAAGTGGGAGGGGGAAGTTGGGGACATGGATGAGGAGGACTGGGATAAGGTGTTGGTCTCCACTAAATACACCACATCATCTATACATTTGCCTTTCACATATTCACACATAAATACGTATTTTCTCTTTCTCACTGGCCAAGTTATTATAGCTCGTAAGTGGCTGGCTAAGGAATAAGAGACTGGGTGTCACTGGTGAATGAAAACCTGGTGCATGAAAAATATGTTTATAAAGTAAGTAAATGCACCTAAGAAATTTCATAAAGTATGGGATCCCTTGATGGACTCCATCAAGTATGCTAACTTTGTTCCCCAATTCGGTACCTGCTTCTGTATCATCTGCTAACCATTCTATTACTAATAACAGCGACAACTACTCTGATTGAGACACTGTACCTACTACTGGAGTATATGTACATACTTAACTTAGTTTGGAAATTTTTGTCATAGACTATACTACATTGAACATACTGAAACATCTATCTTGATGTACTGTTTCTCATTGCATCAAAGTCTCTATTAACTGCTGATTCTGTAAAATTGGTACATGATCAAATTTGTTTCCGAAAGATATTGTACAATTTACCATGATGATCATTCATTGTTAGTTTGTGTTTGCGTTACAAAAACACTTAGGAAAATCTCAATAGAAAATAGAGTTAAACAATAATTTATATCAATTATAAATTGAATACGCTAAATATCCCAAGAGTAGTAGTATGGATCATAATTGGAAACTTTGTATTGCCTTTCCCGGGTTAACCCAAACAGTGATCAGCACACTAGATAACGGTGAAAGAAAATTTGCACGCCCATAAAGGTAAGTATAGACGAAAAGGCACTGGAGGTAGCCCTAGGCCAGCAATAAGACAAAATCACATAGATAAAGAATATGATATATATATTGAAAAAAAATGGAATAAACTTCCAATATAGAGAGTAACACCCAAAAATAGGAAAAAAGAGAAATGTAATTAAAGTGGAAAAAAGGTGAAAGTTCCGGTAAGTGCAAGCCACAGTCCAGTAACAGTTATCTATGTGATTTTGTCTTATTGCTGGCCTAGGGCTACCTCCAGTGCCTTTTCGTCTATATATATATATACACACACACACGACAAGTTGTGTTGCATATTAGTGTCTGTATAATAATTATAAAGCCTCCACACTGTCACATGACTTATTATTGATCAAAAGTCAAAGGCAGGCAGTAAAAGGAGCTCCATAACCTTTGCATAATAACAAAGGTAATATTGTACTTTATGCTTATCACAATACCAAGGACTGTGACTTCACTCTGCAATCAGGAAAGAACCAGGAAGTATAAATACGTTACTGTGTGGAGAAGGTCAATTCAGAGGCTCTATAGGTACAATCACTGAAGGTTGTAATTTGCAATATTATTTTTATTGAATACCCTGCAGCTGAATATCTAACAGCAAAGGCTGAAATTCATCTATAATAATTCACCTCAATAATAAAAACTATGGCCCATATTCAGACCACCGGACGTATTGCATATACGTCCGGTGTTTACCGAAATTGGATACTGCGCATGCGTAGTAATTTTTTAATGTAATCTACGTATCTTTTCGTTACGTTTCAGACCGCATCTATGCAACGAAAAGATAAACAACGGACGTATATGCAAAACATCCAGTCGTCTGAATACGGGCCTATGACTTTATTCAAGACAACCATCTGGGCCATGTTGAAGTGAACTAACTCTGTTTAACGGCCTTGTCCAGATAATGATCTCACCCACAGCCATTCCTGTAGAGAATAGGGCCCAGGAACTTGCACCAAAGTTATGCGAAGGCTCATGCAATTATTATACCTACAGAACATGCATCTACCAAACACCCAGACCATGCATCTACAGGTAGTTTCCATTACACAACCTAGTACCCTGGGAGCACAGCATGCAGCAACTTACCCTGCTTCATATATCATACATATAAGCCAGTGATGGGCAACAGGCAGCCCTCTGAACTGCCAACTGCGCCCCTTGGCTCCTTTCTGTGTTGATATCAGAAGCGTTTGTTATAGCTTGTAACACTTGCACAAGGTGTCTGCTGCAATGGTATTACATGTAAGAGTCTCTTTATGTAATGAAATATATTGTTGGAATGCATGATGATGATGAAAGAAAATATTGTGGTTTTCCAACACTCCTGTAGGTGCTACTTCTAAAACAATCTGACTTTACAGGTTCCCATTCATTACCTTGAGCGCACAGATTAACCAGATAACCCAAAGTAATAGTCTGCAAATAGCAACTGACCTCACTGCCAAAATTCCTACCTACTGGCACTTAATATGTTCTCTCTTCTAAATAACAAACCATGAAGTAACCTCATACAATCCGAAGCCCGAAGACCTATAGGGACTCGCACATTAATATGCAATAAGGCCCTCACAGCATAAGTGTCCACCATGTTGAAACAAAAAATTTTAGGGCCAGGACAAGGAGAAACAAATAGTTCCGGCCCTCAACTATAACCGAATGAACCCAAAATATTATTTGCACCCCACCCTTTAGCTTTATGCCCTGGATGGTGGTCCCTATGTACACCCCACTTACAAAAATAAAACACTACAAGCACCCTGAATAAAAGTTATAGACACAGCTTCCACAACATCCTAACACCTGTGAATTATTATTATACACACACCTGTGAATTATTATTATTACATACTCCCCTGTGAATTATTATTATTACTACACAAACACACCTGTGAATTATTATTATTATTATACACACACCAGTGAATTATTATTACACACACACACACACCTGTGAATTATTATTATTCACACACACACCTGTGAATTATTATTATTATTATACACACACCTGTGAATTATTATTATTAACACACCTGTGAATTATTACACACACACACACCTGTTAATTATTATACACACACACCTGTGAATTATTAGTATTATTATTACACACACCTGTGAATTATTATTATTACACACACACCTGTGAATTATTATTGTACACACACACACACCTGTGATTATTATACACACACACCTATGAATTATTATTATACACACACACCTGTGAATTATCATTATTATACACACACACCTGTGAATTATTATTATACACACACCTGTGAATTATTATTATACACACACACACACACACCTGTGAATTATGATTATACACACACACACACACCTGTTAATTATTATTATACACACACCTGTGAATTATTATTATATACACACACCTGTGATTTATAATTATTATACACACACCTGTGAATTATTATTATATACACACACCTGTGATTTATAATTATATATACACACACACACACACACACACACCTGTGAATTATTATACACACACACCTATGAATTATTATTATACAGACAGCTGTGAATTATTATTATTACACGCACACCTGTGAATTATCATTATATACACACACCTGTGATTTATTATTATTATATACACACACACACACCTGTGAATTATTATTATACACACACACACCTATGAATTATTATTATACACACAGCTGTGAATTATTATTATTATTATTACACACACACCTGGGAATTATCATTATTATACACACACACACCTGTGAATTATTATTATACACACACACACACCTGTAAATTATTATTATACACACAGACCTGTGAATTATTATACACACACCTATGAATTATTATTATTATTATACACACACCTGTGAATTATTATTATTATATACACGCACACACCTGTGAATATTATTACACGCACATCTGTGAATTATCATTATTATACACACACCTGTGATTTATTATTATATACACACACCTGTGAATTATTATTATTATTATACACACACCTGTAAATTATTATTATTATACACACACCTGTAAATTATTATTATTACACACACACACCTGTGAATTATTATTATACACACACACACCTGTGAATTATTATTATACACACACACACCTGTGAATTATTATTATACACACACCTGTAAATTATTATTATACACTCACCTGTGAATTATTATTATGTAAACACCTGTGAATTATTATACACACACCTATGAATTATTATTACACACTCACCTATGAATTATTATTACACACTCACCTGTGAATTATAATTTTACACACACACTTGTGAATTACTATACAGACACTTCTGAATTATTATTATTATTATAAACACACACCTGTAAATTATATGACACACACCTGTGATTTATTATATGGCACACACCTGTGAATTATTGTTATACACACATCTGTGAATTATTATACGCACACCTGTGAATTATCTTTATTATACGCACACCTCCTGTGAATTATATGCACAACTGTGAATTATCATTATTATACACACACCTGTGAATTATTATAGAGCTCCAAAAAGTTACTCAGCACTGCATATAGAATGTGGAGCACTATTTGTGGTGTATTCTGGGGTAGGGTACACAGTACTGCCACTATTTCCACAGCCTTACCAGGTGATTACCTGGTGCTGGAGAGGGGGAGCTACAGTTTTCTGTAGTGCTCCTTAGAATACCAAAGGGGCACTACAGTGGGGCACATAATGACCTGGGGGGGGGGGAACAACAGCGAACAACAAAAACTGATAGGCACATAACAAAGAACTGCAGCGCAGTACAGTACACGGAGCACATAAAGAACTTAAGAGCACTACAAGGGGGCATATCAGTAACAGAGGGGCACAACAGTGGTACACATAAAAAAAACCAAGGGGCACTACACTACAAAGGGGCATATAGAGAACTATGGGGGTGGGTCACAGTGGGGAATATATATATTTTGAGGGGGCACATCAGTGGGTGACTTAAAAACTGGTGAATGCTACCCAATATTGTGAGATTAGTAGATATAAATATTAGTTTTCCCAGAGGAGATCAATCGCAGGCAATTTAACAGGAGGTCCTGTATAAAGCAAGCAAGAAAAGTAGAAAAAAAGCTGTGCTTGTAAACTCCAATAGGGATCACTGTAAAGAACAGGGAGCACTTCAGAGGGTTATATAAAGGCCCGGGGGTACACATAAAAGACTGGAGGCACAAGTGGGGGCATATAAAAAAAAACCAGGGGGCACTTCAGAAAGTTATATAGAGGACTGGGGACACACATAAAAGACTAGGGGCATATAAATAACTGGAAGCACTACAGAGGGTTATATAAAGGACTGGCAGTACACATAAAATACTGGAGGCACAAGTGGGGCATATAAAAAAAATAAGGGGCACTTCAGAGGGTTAT